>CAEFZY010055477.1:0-70499 GCA_903066815.1 Brachyrhaphis roseni | reverse complement strand
AAGCTACAAACGTTTAGAATCTTTGTGAATATTTTGATAAGCCTGTCAGAAGAGGAAGTTCTGGTCTCAGCGTCCTGGTGGCGTTCAGTTTGTCACCTGCTGCCGCGATCGACTCAAAACCTTCCCGCGATCGACCAGTAGATCGCGATCGACCTTATGAGCAGCCCTGGTCTATACAAATGAAGAATGCAGAACATTGTTAAATATTCAACACATTCATCACAAGGCAGAGAGTCCTTGTGGTCCTCCAGTGTTGTGGTTGGCCTCTTTGCTAGACACCTAGTTAGTTTATTGTCTTTTCATTAAGTTTGGTAAATTATCAAGGTTTTATAACGTCAAAGTTGCCTCATATTAATTTTTTCCTATTTTATTTCATAAACACTTGCGTTTTAAAGCCCCTCTCGCAAGAGCGTTCTGGCCAAGACAGCAGCAAAGAAACGGTTTTAGACACAACTTGTGAGATTAAAAAAAAAGCATATAATAAAAATAAGCACATGTTTTAAAAGCTTTGTATAATATGCACTTCCAAATCCTTGAACTCTTTTAAACGTGTTCAGACACAACAGCTGCTGGAGACCTGCTTCATATTTTCCGTCTCATTCTGTACCTCACTTAATGTCTGTCTTCACTTCGCCAGAGTACACATGTAATCCTGTGAAAGTATTTTTCCTGACTGCTGCCTCCGAACAATGAGAACATTTTGATCCTCGAACCTTTCTGCAAACTGTGGAGTTAGGTTAAGGAAGCATTATTCAAGAAAATCCTACTAGGACAGCTGCACTGCGTTTGTAATCAGATTCATTTTAAATGATGGTCGGTGTGAATTCAAGAAGACTGAATGCAAATCAAAACCTGCTACAGTAAAGCGTTAAAGTCCAGAGGACCACAATGCACTTTACACTGACATTCAGACAGTCACCCATTCACACACACATATATTCACTATTATGGTGGCAAGCTACCACATTGTAGCCACACCTTCCCTAGGGCAGTCTGACAAATGGGACTCTGGTCATGAATCTGGAGGACCAGAATCATCCAGACTCTGGCCTGGATGACTGGATGACTCGGAGTCATGACCAGAGGGTCTTGAGTCCCTTGGTCATGACCAGACCCCACCTGATGGGTAGGATGACCCAGCAGGTAGGGTGACTCTGGAGAACGATGTGACTGTCTCTAATCTAACAATAGCTTACCCAGTTAATCCTAACTTAACCCGCTGTCTAATATTCTGACCTTAACTGACACTCAAATTTAACGATACGGTTAATAGGAAGTGTATGCAAGTATGTTGTTAAAATGCGTCAACTTGATGACAAAGTATTTTTCAAAGTAATAAGATCAGAATTACATACATGAGGTCCTGCTGTGTAAAATAATAATTTTAAATGGTGACACTTTTGATTTAGTTTGTGTGGTTCATAAACTATTACTGACAGGCTTAGTTGATAAGAATCAAAGGTGGTCATGACATTAGATTTGGGATGACTTTGGATTATTTTTGACCCACATGTGGCTATTGGAGTTCAGTAAAATATTCCCCCAAAAAGAAAGAATTTTATACAGCTTTATACGGAAAAATGTTTTTCATTTCTAGTTTTCACTTCATTTTTTTTTATGGAACTAGGTCACCTAGAGTCACATCTGCAGAAAACATTCCAACCCCAGTTCTGCTTCTGTGGTTTTGTTCCGATTTGCTTCATTATGGAAACACAAGTCTTCCAGTCATCTTTATTTCCACAACGTTGTGCACAACATAAATAAAAATGCAAGTGTTTGTCGAAAGCAATGAGAGAGAAAAATAGTGTGCATGTTGATTGAAACCTTATTTTTTTATGAAACGCAACTTTAATTATATTTCATTGTGTTTGAGAAGTTGTGAACTTTCTGTGAACATAACATTCAGGTGGTTGTCTTTCTGCAGTGCCTTTAAAAATGCTCCATCTGCCTTAAAACAAAAACAACCTCTAATATATTTACTCTTATATGTACTAACACAAAGTTATGCAAAATATAATGAAATTAAAATTTGTGCTTTTAAATTGTTTAACAAATTAACATTTTGAAACATGATTTATAAATTTTTACAGCCCACTGAGCCAGTTGCACAGTCATAAAGTTTCTGGGTTTGTTCTTCCCGGCATTGCATATTTCTTGCACATTCTTTGGAAAATAACCCACTACATGGGTGACTTCTAAAGATAACTGAGTGATTGATTTGTATTGTCTTTGGCAGTTTTAAAGTAACGTGGGGCTAAAAATGAGTATATTCCACAATTTTTAGATTTTGTTAAACAAATGCAAATGTGAAAACATTTGCATTTGTTTCAACACATTCCCTCTGAGCCTGTAGAGGTCAGCATTGTTCTTCTGTCTGTAATCGTGGCAACGTGCGCCTGCCAGTCCCATCCTCTGCCAAGAAATGCACCTGCTCAACGGCACAAGGACAATCAGCCCATTGAGTTTGCTCATTTATCTCTCTGCTATGATTTGCTATGAGGTGCTGACACCACCTTGCCCAATTTTTGCACATTTACTACAATGTATAAACTGCTTTTATGTTCAATTTTGTCCTTGAATCCTCTGATCTCTTCATTGTATTCATTCTGTCGTCTAATCTACGCTTCTTTCTTCCTTCTCCCTCTTGTCTCCTCCTGCTCAATCTTCTGCATGTCACCTCTGACCTTGGCCTTAAAGCCCAGTGTTTGCTCACTCTTAACATGCTGGAGTTGTCACGTGAACCTATGGTGTGGCATGCATGCATAAAAACGAGTTAACTTGCTTTTAGTGATGTGCAGACACACACACACACCCACGCACGCACACACACCCACACACATGGCTCTTGTCTGTCTTTTCAGGCCAAATTGGCCGTGCGTGCGTGTGGGAAACCAGATCTTCGCCTTCTTTTCTTCCCCATTCAGTCGGCTCAGATATCTGTTGGCTGGCTGAGCAGAGCCCATCTCTCTCCGGTCCAGGTCCGTGCCGCTTGGCAACCTGACGTGGGAGAGAAGTGAAGGGAGTTATGACTGAAATAACGAGAGAAAAGTGGAAGAAGGAATTGCACAAAGGAGGGAGGCGGGGGCCCTCAAAAAGTCTATACGGAGGTGCAAATGAGCAAGGCAGCGAGGGGGAGAGATGAGAGAGCGGGTAAGGGAGGGGCGGAGAGAGGAGAAGAGCGTTCCTGCCGATGCTCACGTAAGCCCACAGCTGCAGAGAGGCGCAGTTGCCAGTCTCGTCTTTGTGTCGCACTAACACCCCTGATTCTGTTCTGTTCAGCCCTCCCTCCTACAGCCATCCCACTCATTTCTGTCACGCTGCTAGTCACAGTCCCTGCCTCGCGCTCCGAAATCCCACACATAAAGGGGATTCTGACATTAAATGCATTCAGACGAGACTTTGTATATATGCCAGGATAACTGCACTGTCTCAGAAAACGGGGAGGGGGCTGAGACTACTCAGGTTCAGCTACGGTGAAAGGAAAGGGCGGTGTTTGATAGTTACTTCTATGCTCTTGCATTGCCTCCGGAACTGCAGGTAGAAAAAAAATAAAATAAAAAATCTTTCCACACATTCCTATTTGTGCAGAGATACAAGCTGGATTGTTTCTCTGCATAAAGAAACTGAAACACTTGTTTCCATGCACCTGATCCTGGTAACATCATCACCCCATCTGACGCTGCCAGTCTGCTTGGCTGGCGTCTAACTGGTGACATCACCAGCCCTTAACACAATCCAATGCTAGGAAGCTGATAAGCACATTCGCCATAATCTCATCTCTCTTTTTACTGTGTTATGATCCTCGTTGACTCCAAACCTTAGAAGCAATAAAACCTGATCATGTGATCCACCGACAGAAACAAAAGATTCCTGTGATGCTGAATTGAAAAATAAATGATTTTTAAACTTTTTTTGGTGCCAAACTCATGTTTGGTGTAACTGCGTGTTACTGACTTCACTTTAAGGGCTGCATAGTTGTGCAACTGTTGGCTTGCACAGCAAGAAGATACTAGGAAATGGGATTCGATAAATGGATGGATGACTTTAGTATGTTTGCACAGTCAGCACAAAACCCTATATAGAATCCAGTCTAGCCTGCTTGGAATCTAATTCATGTCATTACTATCAGAGTTACATTTAAATCCAAGAGTGGTATTTAAATTATTTCCAGATTTATTGTTTGAGTCATTGCAAAATAACAAATTTAAGCAAAACTGTATTGTTTTGACTAATTTCAGTAGAAATTAGTCTTTGCTTAATTTTTAGAGATCCTCCATGTACCAGGAGAGTAGATCTAAAGTGCCTTGCAAAAATATTTACACCCTTCAAACTTCCTTGCATCTGTAGGGTTGGTGGGGTATTTAGTAAAAACAACATTTTGGCTCTTTCTATCATGTTATAATATAAACAGTCATAAACTAACTCCGCCTACTTACCCAAAGCTCCTCCTTGGAGCACCGGTCTCCTGTGAGCTTCACCTGGTGGAACTTAAAGAGACGGAGGCCAATTTCAAGATGTCAAATTGCAAAGTCAAATTTTATTTTAAGTTATATTTAATGTAAGCAGCATTTTTTTTTATATAACAACCGGAGGTAACATAATTGCTTGATTTCACAATAAAATAGCACTATGTGCCTGGAAAATTACATAATGCCTCGCTTTAATACTTTGAAGGACTTAATTTTACTGCTAGGCTTTGGTGTCTCTACCAGATTTACAAACCGATTGTTTTACTTATTATTCTTTAACAACCGCTCAGCCTACATCAGATTGAAAGGAGAATTTTAACAACATTTTGGGAGGGATTTGTTGTTAAGGCTAAAAACGTAAATTTTGATCTCAACTCTCCTGGGCGTCTTATTCCAAATGCTTGCTGCGTCTACATGGCTTGGAGGATGCAAACTTATTTCTTATGACTTTTTTTTCCACAATTGTTTTCTATTTCTCTCTTCTATTGACATGCTATGTATGTGATACATAGCTAATAGTTGAATTCAAATAGACTTCACAAATTTCTGTTGGTTAAAAAAAAAGAAAAAAAAGCTTACATTATTTTACTTTGACTTCGTAATAATACACCGTGTGTTGGTCTGTGACACAAAATCTCATAAAGTACATTGATATTTTTGGCTGCAATATGGCAAAATACAAAACAAGTTAAAGGAGTATGAATTTTTTTTTTCAAGGCAATAAAACCAGTACTTGGAGGAAGAACACAGAAGAATGTAATGGAGTTTATGGTGTTGGGACGGAGTAATAGCAATGTGGGAATTAGTGGTTTGTGGGATGGGGTCTATGCGAAATATGCTTGCATCAACTCATATTTCTGTCTGGTGTGCATTAATGCTGGCGGAAAACTTCAGACTCCTTTTTTTGTGTTTTTTGAAACATTACTCTGCAGTTTTTAGACTAACTTCCTCAGTCCTGCTAGTGTAGGGTCAAAGGTTGACCATATGGATTTGCAAAAATGTTTATTTAGGTGGCAAGTGTCATCTGGATCAAAGTAACATCCAGATGCAGTTTTCCCCAGCAGCAGAACCTCGCATTGACACACTGGTACAACTAATTGGATTTGCAAGTAGTCATAATTTTCTGCCACAAGCAGTAATCCCAAGCAAAATGAATGTGTTCTTTGATTTTTATGAGCATGCAGAAACATAGAATGCTTAAACAACGAATGAGTGAACAAGCAGAACTGGACCACCTGGGTTTTTTGAACCAGATCTTTGTGTCCCTGGAGTCAAAGATGAAGCAAAGTCATCTGAGCTCCTTTCTATTTCAAATTAGCTTCTGACATCCCAGGTGTTAAAAACTAGGGCATCTCTCTATAAGGGCAATAAGACTCCTTTAATTCTAGCATTTTGGGTAAAAAAAGGAAAAACATAACTTTTCAAATCAAAAAATTGTGGCACAATTAAGTTTTAATTGAAAACATAAGTGTGAATTGACAGGTGCAGCTTTTTTTTTTTTTTTTGCTGATATTAGTAATATATTTGATAGCATTTTAACTGCTTTTCAGAAGCAATCACAGTTACTGTAGAAGGTGGCATCATAGAATTTTATCTCAGACAAATGTTTAGTACTGTTTGGAGGAAATATCTCAAAATTACAGTAAATGTGTATGTTTAGGCCCAACTGTTAGCATATCTGGTGAAAAGTAAAGTTGATTCTTAGGTGGACTGGACCATTACCCATTGCTTTTTGCAGATATGGACTTTATAGAAGTCTGGCAATAGGAAATCTTTGCAAGTTTGCCACCAACCAAAGCAAACAGATGAGACCAAAATTAACCTTTCTGGTCCAAATGCAAAACAAACAAAAAAAAACTTAGTGGCAAAATACGGTCAAGAATTGTGCATCACGCTGAATATTCCACAGTTCCCGTATCATGCTGTGTGAATGATGTGAAGAACCAGAGAAAAAAAATAAAAAAATTATTTTGACCTGGTTATACAGTGGGCCCCTGTCTACTTAGATTCACCTATTAGCAGATTTTTCAGTGGAATATGACTGCAAGTTTTCTATGAAAATTCACCTAAAATCATGCAACTCAGGAAGCTGAAATACCTTGGCACAATTCTACTTGATTTGTCATGTCAGTGGCTGGCATTTGCAAAGCAACCAATCCTGGAGTGCCATTTATTTTCCTTGCCGCTCTTTGGCTGTTCCCCCAAGAGCAGAAATAAGGAAGAAAAACATATTAATAATTTCTGTAGTAGTGCCAGGACAATTTAAACTGTGAGCATTAATACAAATTAATACATTGGTGTTTGAACTTCAGTAGAAGCGTTCTTGGAGGGAGTCTTAGCTATTCCCTGGTAGCTGGGCTCCTTAACATCCTTGAATAGCTGGAGTCCACTGTAAGCTTATAGAGTAGTTCCTATATTATTAACCCCTATTTTTGTTGTTCTCCCCAATGCTAAAGATTAATTATGTAATGGTTCCTTATGGTACAATCCTACAGATATAGTGAGGTTAACAATGAAACGGCTCAATTTGAACAGAATCATACTGGCTCTTCCATTAGTGCACAGTACACTGGTCATCCTGCGCAGTTTAGGTTTAGCCAACATGAGTCATCGATTCATCATTTTCTTTCTTCTGAAAAGTTAGACGAGACATCACTTTTAGCAAACATGGAAAGTTCTGCAGCGCATTACCTAACAGGAACTTATCCTGCTCTCCGTCACTGTGACGTCTTCTGTGACCCTCTGCTGTATTTTTCCTTTTACATTTACTTGCTCATGCATTCACTGACGACTGGACGCTGTCACCTCTGGGGTCAGACCCCGCACACTCTCCCCTCCCCTGTTGTACTCTGTGACCCCCGAGGCACACCACGCCAAGCCTCGCTGGAGAGACTTACTATTTGATCTGCCATAAGCAGTGATCCCAGAAAAACTGCACGCATTCTTTGACTTTTATGAGCATGCAGAAACACACACGATGCTTGAATATCTTAAGACCTGGCCCACCTGTTTTTTTTTTTTTTTTTCTTTTTTACCAGATTTTTGTGCAAAGTCATCTAAGCTCCTTTCTATTAGTAAGGAGGTACTGATAGGTGTTTAAGACTAGGGCATCCTTATGTAAGGCCAATAAGACATTTCATTCTAACATTTTAGGAAAAAAAAAAAAAGCAAAAAAATGTAGCCCCTCCCTGAGTCTGGTGCATTTAATTGATATTGTTTCAGAATCCCAATGGCTGGTGTGAGGGTTAGTTGTTCTGTTATAAATGAATGCAACAGAGGACGAAGTGTCTGTGTGGAAGGTTTGTTATTTCAGCAGGAGCCAGATTCTGTGCATATAGCGTCTAAGACATGTACACACAGGGGGCGTGTGGGAGGAAGACACGTAGGATGTACATCATATGCTACGTCTGCAGCTGGTAGATAGGGGGTGGAGTGTTTGATTCATGCATGACTCATGAGAGAGTTTCACTCCTCTAGATTTTCCTTCTTGCAGCCACTAAATTTGGTGTCTGTAGATTTTATGAATGAATGTCATGACTTGTCCACCAGTGGCTGCTGTTGACTCAGTAAAACAGACGTGCCTGGTAGCTCTTTCTTTGACGCCGCTGCGTACGAGGCAGGCTGCACGTTGCCGAAGTGTTTGGGAGCCGGCCAAAATGTCAGCTGCCTTCTTACTGGCAGTCTGTGTGGGTCAAAGTCAGAGCCTGCAGCCAATACTCTTCTCCCGCTTACACACTTGCACAGACGCACACTGTGCCATGAGCTCATTCTTTCCCTTTAACTCTATATCTCCCCTTTTTGACTTTGCACTCTTGGTCACACGCTGTCCTTCTCATATTCTCTTGCTGTCTCCTGCTCATTTCACATTTCAGAGCTCCTCATTCCGAGACCACACAGGGAACTCTCAGACTCTTCTGCAGACATTCCTCACATCTGTCCACTCTGAGGTCTGTCTGAGGTTTCCTCATTAGATTCCGCTACCTTTCTAGGCAACAGATCAGCAAGAATAAAATCTACTTTTAGCTTTTGGAGCCACGCACAGCCAACCCAGCTGCAGGGTCGACTCAAGCTAGGTTTGGCGGAAAATGGTTAGAGAGAGATGGAAAGGGCAGGTGGGTTTCCTTGGAAAATGAGTTTTGCGGGTGTGAGAACTGCAACAGACATTTGACAAGCTCTCGCACAGCAGCAATTTGTCACCTGCTTTCCATAATCGGTCTATTTTTGGGAAAAAGCCACATAAAGCCCTCAGCAGGATGCAGCAGAAACTTTGATGAGATTAGTGTGCGAAAGGGAGACCTGTTGCAGGAGGCCGACAAAAATAGATGCACGATCGGTCAACAATGCTCCTCATAACCTTTTGTCTGGCCTGTCCAAATCCGTGCATGGTCTTGTGTCCTATTTTTGATTGGGTCTAATAGCATGTGAACTTTCTCTTTTTAATGCGGCTGACCCCTCTGGCTTGCTGGCCTGCCTTTCTGTCAGTTGTTTACACAGTATCACTATGATGAGCAAAGGGATCCACGTGACTCGAAGGTCAAAGCTGACTATGACAAATCAGTTTGCACCATGGAAATCCACAGAACTCGATATCCATTACTTTCAGCAACACATTGCACTGATGCCGCACTTGATTCGTCTTAGAAGTCAAAACTCTGATCTTATAATGACGTCGCAAATAAACACAGCATGATCTAGAATAGAATAGAAACAGACTTTATTGTCCTGGAAAGTTGGAAATTCAGGTGTATCGGCTGCAAAAGGGATAACGATTCACTAGTTGGAATACCAGAAGAATTCTTTTTGGGGTTCTAACTGTTAACAATGCATAACAACGTTGCACTTTTCCCCGTTTGTGCTCAAACAAGTTCTGTTTTCAATTTGTCTCTGTAACTGGAGCTTGAAGCTGAGAATGAGATCGTATCCAAGTTGGGTCCATTATAGTTCCAGATTGAAACTGCAAGATTTGCTACTTGTTTTACTTTTATCTAATATTAGCAATACTTGTCAATAAAAGGTTTTTTGACTTCTAAGTTCAAATGGTTTGCACTGTAGACCACAGCGACTGTTTGTCTTCGTCACTAGCATGATTAGCTAACATGGCAGAAGCTCTTAGGATAAAATCTTAGGATTTTCCTTTATCTTGTGGCTTTGGTATTTATGTGAAATGACTCGATAATGATGGTGTATTGTTCAAGAGTTTTGTCCCACAAGTTTGTTTTTGGTTTTAGTTTTAATGAGTACTTTGTTACATAAGTACTTTGAAAAAAGAAACAAACAAACAAAAAAAAAGGTTTGAAACCACCTTTAAATTATGTTAAAACAGCGAGAAAAATAAATAGGTTCAAGTATCTAAAGTAGAGACTAATTAAAAAAAAAACTTTGTGCGATACTGACAAAATGCACGTGACACAGCAAATGTGGTTTCTAGCACACCTATATGCTAACATGCTAGCACCTATATGCGTGCTAGCAACAACAAAAACAATATTACAATTTTTCTCTTATTTTCTTAGTCTGGCTCATATTGTTATAACAAAGTTTCTGTTAAACTTGAGTTTTGTGTGGAAAAGCCGGAAACTCTCAAAAAATCTACATCATGATGTAATTGTATATATTTGAACTCAACTGAACTGTAACTAATCGCACTGCATTTTAACAGTGCTTTAAGATAATTTTGGTTTCAAATTGACTCTGAACCAATAAAGCTGAATTTATTGCGGGTGAACTGCCTGAGGCCTTATCTGGACTTTATACTTGGGAGCATGGTAACAGCAGCTCTTGAGTTTATGGAATATTTAATCGTTTCTTTTTACAAAATGTAGTTTACACTTCTCAGAAGGTTCTAAATGAGCTGCTTCCATTTATTATCATCTTTGATGTGAATGCGCTGAAAAACAAAAAAAATATTGATTGGGAATCACAACACAATTATTTTCGCATTTAGAAACAAGGCATTAGTAAAGTTAGAAGTGGTTTACCAAGACTGCTACTTTCAACAAGTGATGAAAGAAATTGACGAATTAAATGACGCGTGAGTCGGATTGAAAATTGACTTGATACCCTGCTTAGCAACTGGGATTCTCTCCCCCTTTTACAGCGTTTGTCTGTTATTGACTGGGTCAGCTGCTGAGACTTTAAGGCCAAGTCAGTTGGGCTGCTGTTGTTTGGAAAGACCGCACAACGCTATGTGTGGGCCATCAGCCAGCTGTTAGGACTGGGCTGCCCAACAGAGCCACCTCCCCACCCCCAGAGCTTAAATCTTCGTGGTTTTGGGTCTATTTTAAAGAGATCACATGGAACATGTGGGCCTGACCTTCAGCCAACTGCTGCATGTATCTTAGTGGGCATAATGCGTCTAAACATTAACTCCAGGGACTCGGCACAGTTTAGTCTAATGGAGCTGACATGAATGAGTGTCCACGGAGCGCATGTGCTCCCACTCACCCGTTGTGTAAGACTTTATGAAGCAGACTAATAGCAGAGACAGCAAACATTTATTTAATGCATGTCAGCAGAAGGAAGCAGATGTTATAAATTAACATTGCAAATGGAGGCAGGGTGAAGATGCTGCCTCAGTGTCTACCCTAACCGGACACTTGCCGGGCAGCAGACTGCACCTGCGTCGCTGGCATCTACGGTCCGTCTGGTTCCACCGAGGGTCGAGATGCAGCTGCAGAGCTCCACCTGTGCTACTGCTGCCTCGACACCGGGGGGCCCCGCTGCCACCTGCAGCAATGGGGGTGGAAGGAGCTTTTTTTTTTTTTCTTTTTCTTCTTCTTCTTCTTCTTCCACCACCAAGAGTGGCTCACAGTCTTGGAGCAGACATGCCAGCAGCTGTTCTTTCACTCCATTATGAGCACAGTCGAGGCTTTGTGTGGCGTGAAGAAAAGAGCTACTTGTCGAAGCGGTGACGCAAAAAGTCCCCCCTCTCTGTGTCAAAGTGTCAGGGAAGTTTTGGGTCAACTTGCGAGCCATGTGTGAAAACTGTCACGTACGGCGCTGTAAATGACTCATTGCTGATTATTGTCAGCCAGGTATCAAATTTGCTTTATCTGGGATTGCTCACTGTCCCTCTGGAGCTGCAAAGTTCTTCATGAGATTAAATCACATGATGAATAATTCGCAAGATTGTTACTTGCTATCTGGCTGTGTTGCACTAATTTTTTCCCCATCTCACCCTCGACTGAAAAATTACTTACTACTTCTGACAGATATTCCAAGGAGCTTATTTCTGAAAATAAATTCAGTTAAAACTTCAGCTTCACTCAACCCCTCACTTTTTCAAGTCCGGTTGACCAGGTCAGTGCACTGAAGTGACCCATTAGCATTAGCTCCATGGCCACAAGGGGGCAGTACGGTATAGAATCACCAATTGCGCAGGAGTTACCCTCAAGTAACTCAGGTAGTCTCCTCCCCTCCCCACCCCCAAGAAATATCTGAGCCACATGTCCTCTGATGAAATGACCCATACCTCCATGAATGACTGGCATTTGAAGTGACATCAGTTATAACTGTGACCTTGTCTCTAATGCCCGGGCTACACTCACTGACCTCACCACACTCCAAAAACAATCCTTTCTGCTAACCTTTGCTGCTGTTTTTCAAAATTTTGATCGTTGTTTGCTCTCGCTTTTCCCAATTTTCTTTTTGAACTCAAGACGTGCATAGCTGGAAAATAGTCGCCTCATGTGGACTTTCCTGGAAGGTTAGCACTCTCCTGTAATTTTAATCCTCTGGTCACATTAGGTTAAACAAAATGGAAGTGTGGCATCGGACAGAAATGAAAGGCAATATTTAGAGACCCGTATATAACATCTTTGTGGACCTTGGTGCTCAATGTACGTGTGCATAAACCACCAGCGGTTGACCTTCTGACATTTTGCAACACCCAGAGATTCCTTCCAAGCCTGCTGGCTGCTCAGTCCAGCAGCAGCTGCAGGGCAAAACTGTTTTTTTCTGAATGGAAACAACTGATAAGCTCTAATCTCACCTTGATATTTTATGCACAAAGCAATCCATTCTCACCCCCTCGGACTCTTTTAAGTCCTGAAAAGCGACCATTGTTTGTTTTAGAAGACTGTGCAAAGGAAACAAAATCTGGTTTCTGGTTTGTGATTATGTAAAAAAAAAAAAAAAAGAAAAAAAAAGAAAATGAAAATGTGAACATGGGAATCCGGTTTGAAAATGCAAGAATAAGTGGCTTTTGAAAATGTGTCACTTTTATTGCTATGATTTGCAGGGTGAAGTGTGGAAATATTGGAGAAAGAGAATTTATTGTTGTTAAGGGTGGGAAAACTGAAAAAAATTGCACTAAGAAGGGAAAAAATAAGATAAATGTGATAGATTTAAGTTTCTATCTGATGATCTCTTTCCTGCTTAAGCAATTGATGCACACAGAACATGAATATCTTGAAGTGTCTGGTTTAGAAACATATTGTTGGGTACAACAGCCTCGATTACAGCACTTACGGAAAATGTGACTGTGTAAGACGAAAGCTGCAATTAGAGCGTGTCGAGTATTTCACTTTGTCATAATTTCTGCCTGTTTCACTCAACATCTTACCCACACACATAAACACAGATTCCCACTTTCTCCCCAAAGTCTTCGGCATTATCACAGCAATTTATTCCCTAAACCTGGTCATTACAATTCTGCAACTCCAGCCTTAAAATTTGTCTTAATCTGAAAGTAAAACTTTTTGTAAATTGTTCTTTGAAGGTCATGTCTCTGACTTTTTTTTACAACTTTGCTTTTCAATTGTCTTAAAGTTTGTTGGTGGAAATTTCTATGTTTATTTTAATGTCTGAAGCTCAGAAATATATCATAAATATAGTGGCTAAATGTCTGCTTTTTGCCTTTTAAGCACTTTGCATTACACCAGACTGTATGAAACGCACTGTTGCTTTGAGCGATAGCTAAGCACACAAGTTTCCTGAAGAGTGATGATGTCACATATCGAACACCAAACAATTCATGCCACCATGGTCACCCAAGAACAAAGAAGTAGTGACACTGACAATACCGTTAGCTAAAACAAGAATACAATATGTAGGGCAGATTGTCTGTCAAGAGAAAGAAAGCAAGAAGAAATTTTTTCTAAGGCAGTTGCAGGAAGATGTTATAGACCAGCACCTTACCCAGATATTTAAAGCTCTCCATGATGGTATCAAAATAATGAATACCTGTAATGTGCCACAGTGGCAATAACTGCTTGCTAAATTTAAATGCAAAACAATAAAATTCTTATAACTTATAAATTTTTTGTTCTTGTTCTGTTGAGAATGTTTGATCTGATGTGCACAAGAGTGAAGAAGTGCTGCTTTTTATTTATTTTTTCTCAAATGACTATATCCCTGGAACCTTTTACACTAGTGAGTTGTGCTTTGGTTGCAGCAAGCACAGGAGCAGTGAATGGAAGCAGCTGAAAGTCTTGAGATTCCACACCTTAAGTTTTCTTGCAGTGGTTAAAACTGTAGTTATAGTAACTGTAAGCTTCATTTTGAAGATACCATCTGTCCTGCTTTTAAACTCTACATTTAGAGCTACATGTAATCTGTAGCTCTAAAGACAATTTTAAGCTAATGCTAAAGATATACTGGGTAGAATGGAAGTTAAATACTGTTACACAATCACAACTCTCATTCATTTGGCTCACACACAGAGAATAATGAGTTCCTACTGCAGCTAATTATTGTGGGGAAAACTTCATATGAAGAATATTGGGAAATAATTATACTTTATTTATGAGATGGGAGGAATCTGTGGATCTTCGTAGATGTTTTTCTTTTTATTTACAAATGAAAACTACTTGTTTGTTTTGACAAACAATGTAAAATAGACTATAATCATATAACTTGTTTTAGCATAATCAAGATTGATAGGTTTTCTATCTCTAGTAGAAAACAAGCAAACACTCTAAATGTAAGCCGCCCAAGCCTTACCAGAACTGCAGGCTCTCTGCTTTCAGCTCACATGAATATTTTACCACCCCTGCCCTCCTCCACGAATTCCCTGAACTTTGGATCTTTAGTTTGGCCCAGAGACAACTTTGAAAAATATTTATCAGACCCATTCTTCAGTACAAACAGAGTCCTTTCGTGGCATGAATTCACATGTATTCAAGTTTTAGTTTTTGCCACCTTTTGTTACGGCATGACAAAAAGTAAGTGCACCCTGTTTTACTTCCATGGTTCTATTTATCAGCACATGCATGAAAAAAAACATCTGAGCCTCATCTGGTCTCAAAATTAGAAATTTAAAAGCTCAAATAAATGATTGAACTATGTTATGTGTTTAACTGCACCTGCTTTGCTGCAGTGGAGCATTATTGGCATTTAAAGACAGAAAAAAAAAAATCTGGAATAATCTTATAGGAGCAGTTGTTAGTTTTTATCAAGAAGCGCGACAAGGCATTTTCCAATTGATTTTCATGCCAAATCAAGCTTATCGTTGTTTAGTGGAAAAAACGAGCGGAAATTGGAAAAGATCCCAGACAGTTGCCAGCCTTTCCATTAATGAACATCTCTTTCTATACCAGCTTTCACACTCGCCCTGAGGTCAAACTGTTCATTGCCCAAAGAATTTACCAAAGACCCAAGAGATTCAACTAGTCTTGACTACCATAATGAATGTTAAAGGTCACATTAACACAAATAGTCTTGTTCTGAATTATCACCCAAAATCTTAAAGCTAAAAATCTCAAGTATGGGAGGAATTCAGATAAGCTATGGAGAAAGATTTTTGGTTGACTGAGAAACTAGGAACCCATAGTTGATTAAGAAGAGGAAAGAATGAATGGTCTTTGGTTTGGGGTAGAACTGCAGATCTGAACTGGGAATGTTGTCAGGTGGAGAAGGAGAACTGTGAGACCCTCCGAGTTGCTGAAAATAACATTCTCCCCAGATGAATAGATTCAAAAAGCCTTTACAGATTATATTTCAATCTTATTTGATGGGTTAGAAAACAATGCTATCAAGTACGCAAGCTTTTCTCCATTCATACCCTTTCTGCCAATCACCTTCGTCTACTGGGGTGAGTGTAACTACCATCCTGAAATGTTTATTAAAAACTCTCTGGGAAAATAGATTTAATTGTACTAAAAAAACAACAAAAAAGTAATTAAACAAAATGAAAAAAATAGGAATGGTGATTCTATGATGACCTGACCAGGTAGTTTTTGCGGCAAAACATCTCCATACCAGGACACTTTCAGCTTTACGCTTCTCGGTTGGTATGAGTTTCCTGTCCTGAAATACTGTATTCATGCCAAATATATCCTCCATTCTGGTGTTCAACTAATTCAGTTTTAAATTCTTCTATCCAAAGAACATTATTCTACAAATTCAGATTTTTGTGAACTGACTTTCTGGAAAACTTCAATCTGCAAATATCCGAATAAAAGTGAACCTGTGCAATCTCTTTCTGGTTGTAGGCAAGGACAGTAGTAATATCAATAGTAGTAATATCCTGCAGTTGGTCGCATGATGTCATTTTAGGACTTTCAGAGACTTTGTACATACATGTGATTGGATGGCTGGAATAAATTGGGATACCCAGTGTGTAGGTTTCCCTCATGAATATTTTACCAATATAATCCCATTACCAATAACTGTAAGTGAATTTATAGGTGGATGATTAGGTGGATAGTCAATAATTTCTTTCAATTAATCTGTACATATGGGACCAAACTCTGAGTCATAAGCAAAAACCGAATCTCTATCATGTAATTGTCCTACTGCAAAGTGTTTATTTATTTGCAAAACAAAGGTCACACCCTCATAATTATGCCCTAAATTGTTACTTATGTAAGTAGCTTTGAGGATTAGTCATGAAAAAGATGCACATGCCACATAGTAACTGAACAGGCAGAAGACAAAGGTTAATCTGTAAAAAACAACTCCACAGCCAAATAAAGGAATTATATAATATTTTATGACATTCAGCACTTCCCAGCTGCTGACCCTAATGCACGATAGATGCCAGGAACGAGGATGTCCATTCAAGCCTGAGTCAACTCCATTACCAGGAACCTGATGGATATTTTAGACAGCAGCTCTCAGCACTGCAGAATGTAGATAAACACATGCCATTTAGGTTCCCTGTTATAATGCCACAGTCAACAACCCTTCCTTGGCAACGGCGCACTGCTCTTTTACAATGCTAAGACACAATTACGGTATCTCTAATTGCAGGGTTACCTCAGTGTATGTGTGTGAGTTTAAATCTCTGTGCTTGTGCCCTGCTGCGCCGATGTCGGAGAGTGGAAGAGCTCTGGAGAGGTGGCTGGAGGGCAAGAGGAATCCCTTAGGTGCATCTATCATGCTTGGAAATGTATTTTAACTAGCTGTGTCTGAAATAGCACAGACGCTGGTGCCTGCGCGCACAAAAAAAAAAAAATCAATCAATCAATACAAAGGCAGGAAATTATACCAGAGAAATGAGGCTGGTTTGAAGATGTTGCTGAGTCACTGTAGGATGCTTTCTAAGAAAAACTGCTTGCTTGCTTTTACTCAATTTAGATCACACAGCTCCGGAGTTATATTTGGCCCATGTGGCTCTGCTCTGTCTTTCTGTGCAACTGGCATTTGTCTTTGCTTCCCATAGTGGTGGTGAGAGATGTAACAGTCTTGCAGGAGTACAGGCAGGCTACAGACACACATTGATTAAGTTTACATGCTGTGTTAAAGCACCTCAGCTCAAAGTGGAGCAACACACTGAAAGATTTTCAACAAATCGATTGAAAAATTCGATCAATTTTGACTCAGGGATGACGGAGCTGTCATGGCGTTTGGGTAGGCTGCAAATAGAAATAAGTTTATGGTTTGATAGTCACATTTTTCTACAAAAGGAAACAGGTTATTTTCTGTCTGTGTCGTGCCAGCTTGACCAGCCACAATGATATTTTGGAGCTTTGAGCTAAAAGCATCCAATCACATCAACAAGAAAGCGGGACTCTTTGGCTGAGAAGCCTGACCAGGTCCAGCTGTCTGAACAGACTGACCCTTTTAAAACTCTACCACCCATGTATACTCTGGAGCATAACCATTTGGTCAACAGAGCAAGGGTGGGTTATACCCTGAACTGGTTAATGACCCATCACAGGGATATCATTTACTTTGCCATCCAAATGAAAATCTAACATGTTTTATTCCAGGATTCTTCTTTTATTATCTCCATCCATGTCTCAGCTAGAAGAAAATATCTCCACACTATGATGTTGCCACTCCCTTATTTCACCTTTAGTGTTTATGTGTTTAGCGTGAGATGTATCTCGCGCTAAACACACAAAAAAAAATCAAAGCAGTTACAATCCTGCCACTGATTCTCATTTGGTTTTAGGTCTGGGTTTTGTTCAGGTCATTTTTAGCACATGCAATGTGCTATCTTCCTATTAACCCGTACCAGCTTTGCTCTCCTTGCTAAAGGAAAAAAGATAATTTATCACCATGTTTCACAATGGGGATGGATGATTTTAGGATGATGTATGGTATAACATCACACATCGCAATTTGTGTATAGGTTAAAAACTTCCATTTTGGTCTTTGATGACCAGACACATTCTTCCCCATCTTTGCTGTCTATTTGGAAGAGAAGAAGAATAAAAATGAGCTAAGCAGCAAGTATTAAAATTCTCTCTCAACAGGATATGTTTTTTTTTTTTGAGATTTCAGGAGACTGGGAGGTATTAGAGAGATTCACCACCAAAAATAAAACGATGAAAAAGAAGTAGACAACACAGCAGTATTAGAGAGAGAGAGTTGAGACTTTTAAAGACCTAAAGGAACATGGATAAAAGGCTCCAGGAACTAAAGAGCCATCAAGGAAACAGAAGAAAAAGCTGAAGCCTTCTAGGAAGGAAGTCAGATTCATAATAAAAGTGGAGATGAATCAGCTGAAAATATTTTTAGTGAGACATTGAGATAAAACAGCAGGAAAAGGAAATAAAATCTCAGCTTTGAGACATAGTTACTGTTAAAGCTCTTGTATTCTTGTTCGCTGAAATTCAAAGTTGTTGCCGTTGCTCAATCTGAGATTCTGTTGCTCACGCTCCTGAAGCCACAGTCAAATATGACTTACATTTTATGTAAGTACAAAAATGCTAGTGTTTGTAGTTTGTTTATATTTAAAAAATGTCTTAAATAAATGCACTGTGCATATTCTGCAGAATTGCCCATGAAACATTTAAATTATATATATGAGTCCACTTTTGTAAGCTGCCTGATGTGGTTTATCTCTGCCCAGAAATTGTGTCTCTACAACATGTACAGTATTTTTTTCTGAAGCCTGGGCTGCAACATTGACATTATCTCTGCAGAAGCAGTAGGACTCTACACTAAAGGGTTGCCGAAACCAAACAAACAAAAAAAAAAATCAAAGCAGTTACAGACTAGCTTATGAATAATAAAAAAAGCAGTGTGCTCAGAAGAGTTCCACACATTTCATTCTCATGTTCTGCCTCTGAAAGTACTTTGTTGTGCATCCAAATTTTTTTTGATTTATAACAAGCTGCGACCTATAGATCAGCCCGCCGTGGTGCTCGGGAAAGAGCCAGGTTTGTAGTTGAGTGGTCGGGTGTGTGTTGGAAGGCCAGTTGGGAACACATGCCATACCAAGAACTCTACAGGACCAGAGGATCTGATGACAGCGACTCTCTTACAGAGAGTCAGGGCTAAACTGAGACACACTTTAGTCAGGGGGAGAGTTGGAGGAACGGGAGTTTTGAGAGGCTAAGGGGAAATGATGGATTGTCGGTCGGGAGAAAAGGAGACGTATAACTCAGAGATGTATCAAATTCGGTGAGCTCACCCTTGCTAATATCCCCAAAATTAGCCAACCGACCTTCTTGTAAGCTAGATTAAGCATCGTTCATCCAGTGTTTGGACACCGCTCGAAATGAAATCTCATTACAGCTCACCTGGCTCCTGCTGAGATTAGTTACATTGACACCGTCTGACGTGGGAAGCATGTTGTGACCAAAACTAACATAGAAAGTTTCTTAAAATAGAAACTACATCCATGCAGGCATAGTCTCTTCTCACTTTGACCAGTTCAGGGAGTCAGCATGAGGTGGGACTCCCTCCATCCCCGAAAAGGTCACCAGTCTATCACAAGGCCAACACAGACACAAAACAAGCTTGTGCATAATAGCTGATGTACAGTAAACAGCTAGCAGGAGTATCTGGAGAAAGTCATTCTGTTAGTTAGTTAGTTACCAGACAAAACATTAAGAACAAATTCTTATTTACCATGTTTTTTTGAAAGTGCTAAAAGACTTGAAAGTGGTTAACATTGTTCTAACATTCCAACAAGTTGCACACAGGCTAGTCCCAGCTGAGATCATATCCTAAAATTTTGAGTAAGTCTTCTTTTTATTGATCTTATCTAATAGTTTTATGTTCTGGGAAACTTTTTTTTATTAGCTTTAAGCCTGAATCATCAAAATGACTGAAATAATTCTTTGAACTCTACATATAATGAACCTACTTTGCATAGTAATATCAGTTTTAAAATGAAATTAGTACAAATAAATACACTGAGACTGACATTGAGACTGACTCTTTAATTTAAGACTCAGATCAAGCATAAATACTTGTGTTAGTAATTTTGAACTCTTTTGAAAGGCCAAGTTTCAAACCTTCTAAACTTTTCCCTGAATTTGATAAATATTTAATTTAGTCTAGGAAGCTTGTGGGTGTGTGTGTGTGTGTGTGTGTGTGCCCTCTTATCTGTCTGTCCTTGAGTTGGAGTCCTGGTCAAACCTGAAAACAGTCAGTATAGACACAGTTTTGTCTAAAACTGTGCTGGTGCTACTTGCATATGCGGTTTACGCGGTCCGTGTCCAAATGAAACCACATAGCTGAGTGGAGAAGATAAGCCAAATCTTCCAAGTTGCCCCTGCCAGGCGTCACGTTGACAGTGTGACAAGAGTTTTATGGCTCACTGAAGATGCCAAGCTTGTTCTAGGACTAGCAGAGCTTATGAGAATCAGTCTGAAGAGCCTTCACCTAATGAAACCGAGATGATATAATTCATTGCAGACTCAAAAGCTGTGAATAGCATGAGCAGTTCCAGTACTGCAAGAGGGAGCCTTTCCCAGAGAGACGTCCTTTGTCCCCTGGAGGTAGGTGCAGTTAGGGTGGTGACAGGAGCTTGTGGAAAAGGGAAAGCACTGGTTTATAATAGAGATAATTTGGAGAATCAAAGATAAGCCGGACAAGAAGAGGAATGCTGTTTCTTACAGTTTAATTTACCTTAAAGTTGGAGTTAAAGTGCATTCATGCACCATATTTGGTGATGGTACAACCACAAAACCTTTATGGAACTGTTGAGAAAATAATATATAGTGGTCAAAGTTTTGCTTTCAAGTAAAAATATATATATTTTTTTATTCAGAAGCCTTCCTGCTGATACCCTTAAATAAAATCCAGCACAACCAAACACCTTCCGATGATACCCATTTAGCAAACAAAGTCAACCTGTATGTAACCTGATCTCAGCATAAATTCATTTGTTGTTCCATGAGGTTTGTCAGAAACCATTAGTGAAAAAGGAGCAACACGCAGACCAAGGAACACAGCAGACAGCTGAGAGATAAACCTGAGGAGAAATCTAAAGCAGACTTAACTTATAAAACAATTTGTATACCAATATAA
This sequence comes from Brachyrhaphis roseni, assembly GCA_903066815.1. Taxonomy (NCBI): domain Eukaryota; kingdom Metazoa; phylum Chordata; class Actinopteri; order Cyprinodontiformes; family Poeciliidae; genus Brachyrhaphis; species Brachyrhaphis roseni. The sequence goes on along the minus strand of CAEFZY010055477.1, from coordinate 49,377 downwards.
TTTATTTTGTCCATGTCATTTAAAAAAATCGAATTAAAAACATGTTCTGATGATTTATGATCAAATTTACAGTTTGTAACATTTTAAAAAAAAATATTAGGCTAAATTGGCAGTATCAAACTATTTAGTTTGCATTTATACCTTCTGTTTGCAGTTATAATGTTAAAGTACAGTGAAATATGTGATATATGTTATTTTAATGTCAGCCAAACCTTGAAATCTTGAGTGCCTTATAATCATTTATATTACTGCTGCAGGAAAGTTTTTAAGGAAATATTAACTGAACTGCCTGGGAACTAGACTAACCTGTAAAAAGTTAGTCTAATTGATTAATTGATTTTCAGTCTGCCAGTGATTTTACTGTGGGCTTTGTAAAAATAAATCAGTCAGGCAACTGGAGCTCATCCAAAAAGCTGCTACCAGTAAATGGCAGAGGTAAGGACAGACTCCCTATTTGGAAAGGGACAGGTCGTAAAATCTTAGTTGGGGTCCACAAAACTCTGAATGGCCCTTGACCTAAATACATGTCAGAGTTTCAGGTCAGATGTGATCCATTTAAATCCCTCAGACCTGTTCACTCAGTGTTGTCAGGAGCAGCACTAAACAAAGGGAGGCAGCATTCAGTGTCTTTTCTCCTCGGCCTCCTGAGAACCTGACATGTACAGTAAATGTTGGCGACTTTAAATCCAAACTAAAAGACATATTACTGATCATTGCAGGTTTCCCATAAAGCAGCCCCCCACATAGTTTATCAATTCATTTTTGGCATGTTTTGTTATTTATTTTAAGGTAGCACTGCTGCTTGGTTTCTTTCTCTGTTATGCTTACATTTTTTTTTCGCTTTTATATACCGTTTTAATCAAACTCCAGTCTTTATTTTGTTTTTCTTTACATCTGCTTCTTTATTTTTCCTATAGAGTGCTTTGAACTTCCTTATGTATAGATAGTGCTACATAAGTACACCTATCTTGCCTTTTGTTGACAATAAGACAATAATATTTAATGTAAAAATGGCTGAATTTGCTAAAAGAATATGAACATTTCTGATCTGATCATTGTGACTCCAAATATCTCAGATACCAGCCCAAAGGGATTGGTTTGCATCAGCATGGGGCAAAACCAAAATACACAAGGCTCAAAGAATCACTTGGTAACATCAACATGCCAAATACTCCAAGACCTCCTGAGATGCTCTTTTTTACCAGTTAAGATCTTTATTCAGTCCAGATCTAATCAATGTAGACTTTTTAAAATTTAAGCTGTCTCTGTGGGAAAAAAAATTTGGAAACATTTTTATTGTCTCATGAATGATTTCAAATATGAAAATAGAAGGATTAAAGCAACTTTTTGCTCTTCAGCTCCCCCTACAGTTATTAGACGTGATAGCACACCTATTTTTACTCCCATGCAAATAAATCTATTGTTAAATAAAGCTGTAGTTAAGAGAAAGGATGTACCCACATATAACACAAAAAGTGAAAAAAGAAAAATAGAAGCACAAACTGCTCTTTGCAAATGACAGGTTTACAGTTTCTGAATCTGGGATTGCGTGAAATGTGAGTAAATGCACAACAGTCTTGATCATGGCATCAACTCGCCTGGCACGTACCAGGCTAGTTTAAGTAGCACATAATTTTAGTGATATGTTAAGGTTGAAATGTACACAATAAGTACTATTTTGCCCAAAGACAATTCAAGCAAATAACACAATATGCCAGTTCACACAGTCTGCATTAGCTGGGTTGTAATAAAACTGTTATCCAACAAACATCATTCCAGACGCAAAAGTGTTTCTAGTGCAATTGCAACATGTCCAATACTCTTCATCACCCGTAGAAACCAGGAAGTAGTACAACTATGTTTTAAGTGGGACATATTTACCTCTCAGTCCAGCAGAATAAAGCCTACCACCCCCACTACACGGATCTTGTGGCTCAAGAACAATGCCACCCTTCTTTCACTATTGTTCCACAGAGGAGTCTCAATCATTATAGCCGCTTCACTTAGGCGCTTTTCTGAGGAGTACAATAGTGGCTTATTTGTGTCATATACTTAGTGTCCTGATAGACTAGATCTGTCATAGTGAAAAGTTAGAAGAATGTGAAAGAAGAAAAAAGTGGATTTGAACAGATGAATGTATTTTTTTTTTAACTTGGACAAAAGCAGGGTCTCTTAACTTAAAGATTAGAGAGGAATTAACTAATGTCTTGCTGCTACATAGTGCTTGGAAAAAAAAATAGTACAATTTGAAACTTTATCCATTTTGTCATGTTACAGAAACATAAATGTATTTTTTTAATTGTATATGTTAGACGAACACAAAGAGTCGAATAATTGTGAAATGGAAGCAGAATTACAGGATTTTTGAAATCTGACTAGCTTGAAACATGCATTTTTATTAATCCTCCCCAAATAAAATCCATCAGAAGTCACTTAATCAGAATCCACTTGTAAGGGAAACATGATTATAGCTGATTTGAATATCTCAGATGTTTGGTTAAGACATTAGTAAAAATGTATGCTTTGAAGACCAAGCAAACACCTGAGAGGTCTGGGGAAATGTTGCGGAGGCGCTTAAGGCAGACCTAGGTTACAAAACAATAGTCCATGCTATCGCTACTATGCAGCAGAATCATGATGTTGGGAAACGTATTTCACAAAATATATTTGTTTCTGTGAGTGCATACGCTTTATAATGCACGTCATAGTCAGCACTCCATCCACCTTGTGAAAAGCATCCTGACATAATGAGGTGGAGATGCTTTTCTTTAGCATGAACAAGGAGGCTGATCAGAGCTTATGGTAAGATGGATAGAGTTATTTACAGGCTAATCCTTGGAAGAAAACCTGTTAGAGGTTAAGAAACAATTAAAAACTGGAAAAGACACATTCTAGCAGGACTGCAACCCTATAGGTAAAGCCAGAGTTTCAAAGGAATAGTAACTGATTGAAGCATATTCATGTGCTAGAATGGCCCAGTTCAGATCTAAATGAAAGGAAGACCAGAAAGTTATTCTCAAAATGTAATCTGACTGAGTTTAAGATGTCTTGCAGAAGAACAAGGACAGGAGCAAATCAGTAGTTATGAAAAGCTAGTCGATAAAACCACAAAAGGCCTACAGCTGTAATTGCAACAAAAGCTTATGCTAAAAAGAACTGACTCAGAAAAACATTAGCATTCAAAACCTCTACGTTCTTCCCCTCTTTGGTGTACATTGGTGTACCAGGATCTCACAGTACAAGATCTTGCAATATTGAAACATTGCAATATTTCTGTTTGAGGTGGTTGCTGTCTTGAAAACACCAGCCATGACAACGCCCAATGATGTTGGAATAAAGGACGCCCCAACTACTCTGAAATCATTTGTTTGGCAGCATTTTGGGTCTCCAGTACAAACAAGACACAAACAATATGCAAGGAGAGCAAGTTTTTCAGACACTGAAGGAAGCAGATTGCATTGCTAAAGGACCGATAGCCACGTTGAGCTACATCGCAATCACATCACACCCTATCTGTAGCAACTGGGAAATAGTAATTGTTGTGTTGCTGATCATGCAGAGTTGAAACACGGTCCTAAGGACGGAAGAGATTAGAAAAATTCAAAAAAGAAAGATGTCAATTTCCACCCGTAGATTTTGAATTTTCTGCAAAATCTATAAAAATGCAGAATGAAGGCCTTTTCGCACCATAAGCTTGATCTATGAAGTTTAGTTGAAAGTAGTATTACAATGTTGAGTTGTTGAGTCTCGTCTCGTCTTGTGAGTTTTGGGCAATCTTTACACAGCTGGTGTCCATTCATCTGTACATATCAGGTGTTACAAATATATATATATATTTTTTTGCTGTTTTCTTTCCTCATAAGAAAGATGTATTTCTGTTTACTGAGGTGTCAGTACGTGTGAAGTGGAGGAGTGGCTTGAATGCGGCCCATGTTTCCAGTAAACTACCAAAACAGATGTACTGTAATGACGGGTTAATGTGAGTCGGCTGCTGTGATGCAACAGTTCGCTCTGTGATGGAGCCCCAACTGTTGGACATGCGATATGGCTGCCTTGTGATCCATGGTTTCCCCTTCGGGTTGCGTCTGTCATGGTGCCTCTCCTCAGAAGTGCTGTGACCGTGGGTTTTTTGTGAAGCAGCACTTTATATTGTGATGTTGAAGAGGGCCGTTTGGCACCGCGGTGAAACCTGGCAGACCAGAGCAACTCTGGGTGAAAGTTTTCCTGACTGGATTTGAAAGCAGCCATCAATACGTGTACGTGAACAGTACGCGTACAGTAAGGAGATTATACCTAATCCACTTAGGAGTTAGGATATTAGCCTGGAGTAATATATAGGCAATAGTAATACAGTACAGACCACAACAGGACACCTAATGCGATAAGGTCACATATTATGAGTTAAATCAGGAGCTTTAGTGTCAATTAGCATCTAAACTAAGGTGTTTGTAATTAAAGTACAGCAACATGAGTGTAATATATGCTCTGCAAACTGTTTAAGAAAGTTTTGTACAATTCTTTGTAATATGCATGCATGCACTGGAAGTTCATTATGAAAGGCCACCACTGAAGTTTAATATACACTCACACACATACAGGCTTCAGATTACTGACTATTGGGGTCATGCTAAAATTAGAGATCTGCACCAAATATATTTAAGCATTAACCTGAACCCTGCCTCCTTCTGACAAGTTAATAACCTAAAAATGGCATGTCAACCTTTTCTTTGTGTTTTGACATACGATTTGAGGCCTCAGTGACGTGAAAATAATCACGTTAATGATTTAACTGGTCAGAAAAGGGGCCGATTTCATCGGAAACCTGCTGGGAATGTCTTAAGATCACCATTTAGCGGCCCCCCTCAGACTGCTGATCTCTCTGAAATATCTCCGGCTCCAGGATACCACGTTTTCTGAGCTACATGTTACCAGCAATTAGCCACGACCAATTAGCGCCAGTTTGTGAACGATAAAGCAATAAGACATTGCTCAGCGGTGGGGGTCTTCTCACTGTCTCAGTTACAGAGTTTCAAAACCAGCTTTTAATTATGGATAACTTGTGTATCCTAAGAGTTGCTGTAATCCAGATGTTGTCCTTAAGGGTCATATCAGCCAATGCCGTTGAGTATTTAAAGACTAAATGTCTTTAATTTCAAGCATTTAACAGGAGAAACACAGTAAATCACATTAAGTCATAAACCAATCAGGTTCAAACTGGAGCTCTTTTTCCTGACGCTATCATAATATGATTTGCTGCAGCTCAGTCTTGCAAGTCTATTATTAATCATCTACTTTTTAATGGTTTTCATTTAATTTTATTTACATTTGAATTTGTCATGACCATCTCCGATAATTTTTTACATTTAATTTAATTTAATATTCCATCATCCTCAGGATTCTTAATCAAGCAATGAATGATATGAAAAATAAATAACAACAAACAAATTAAGGTTTTGTTCAGTAAACTGGACTATGCTTTCTTTCTGGCAGCCATAACGTGGTTGAATGAGTTTTTTTTTTTTAATTTATTCAGTGTTTCAGTTCAATTATACACAATACAGCAGAAATGGTGGAAAACGAATAAACAGCATAGAGCCACAAACCTCTATTAATTCAGCTGGAATTATTTTCTAGAACAAAGTACTATTATATTCCTCCTTAACAATGATAAAAGGATTTTTAAAATTTGCTATTTTGCTTTTTTTTAAGGTTGTGATAATGAAATTGAACGCATTCAACCAAAAATGTACAAATGTAAATATGTACAAAAACTACCACCATATCATATCAAAACTTGGCACATATTAATAACAAAGTGTGTTATTTGTTTTAACAACTCATCTAAATTTCAATAACATGCTTTATTTATATGGTCTTGTCTATAAACCCAGCCACAGTCCCTCTCCTTTTAAACACAGTATAAATTTTCCCAAAAAAATCACCTCAATAATCTTACAGCCTCAGGCAGCGTAATGCTGGGTTTTAAGTTACAGTGAAATATCATCCAATGAGAGCAGCGTGCGAGGCATCAAATTTTGGTTTATTATGGGAAAAGTCAAAGATCCCTTCAGCAGCCTGTTTATTGTCCTGAGAAGCTGTTGCCAGTAAAAAGTCCTGGTCAAAGTTTGTTGTGGTCCATCAGAGGGGGGTAAAAGGGTTTTCCCTGTGGGACAGAGATGAGTGAGTCACTCACAAACAAAACATAAGAAGTAGGTTAGGGTTGACACACTAGAAGGATCAACTTTGGCTGAATGACTTCAGCTGAAACACATGTCCAAGTGATGTGGCAGTATTACTGTGTAACTGTAGCTATAGCAGATGTACGAAAACAAATACCGTATTTTCTGGACTATAGTCAGAATTCATTTTGTCACGTGACAAACACAAACTTTGATTTATTTAATTGGAATTCTTAATATTTAGCGCCGCAATCTGCAAAGACTGTGTAGAATGTTTGTTGGACGTGTAACTAATTTAAATGTTTTTTATTTCTGTAGAAATGGAGGGAAAACATGAGAGTTGAGATGAGTGACGTTTGCGATCTGTCACCAACTGAGCTGATAGTCACTTCCAGAGTTAGCAGGAAAAAAGCATCTCTTGTCAGTAAGGATGGAAATTTGCGGTTGAAGACCTCAGTTCTAAGGATATCCAGTTTTTTTTGTAATATAATATTCAGGATTACACAATCTATTTCTACCTGGAGCTGCCGCTCCTTTTTGACTTTTGCCGCTTTCTCAGCAGTCATGTCAGGGTGATACTCATGTATATTCCTGAAATTCCTGCCATGTCAGTTTCTCCTGGCTCTTTCAGCTTAATTTACGGTGATCTCAGTTTCCCACTGTTGATCACTGGCAGAAATCTTCAAAAATTCCTCCTTTCCCTCTGTTTGGCTTCTGCCCAAAACTGTTTTTCTTAAGATTTATTGAGTTTGGAAAGCTCAATAGACTACTTAAAATTGTACCGCAGAACATTTCTGCTTTGTGATAGACACCCAGAGGGTTATGTGTGTGTCTAGTCCAAATTCTACCCTTTTCAAATTCCCAGAGTTCATTACCCTTTTCTTGATTTACCAGTAACGAAGAAAACTCACCCATCAGGCATCAACGACTATTGACCTGATACCCTGGGATCCCACATCAGGAAGGTTCTGGACAGACTCCATACACTTACCATTCCAGATCCGTTGCAGGCATCACAGGAACATATTGTAATTTACTGAGATGAACGTTTCCTCGTTGTATTTTGTTTATTGTTACACATCCGGACCTGGAAAATACCTGAATAATATTTCTAACTTTTTTACACCACAGCAGGCTACTCTTAGTGAAGCTTGTTGCTAAATAAAGATAAGGGAAAGAATGTGGGTTTACATTGTGCATGGTAAAAAGAGATAAATGTTGTTCAGGGCCTTCCAGTAAGGACCTGGGGACTTATTTATATTAAGCAGAAACATATTTCTTTTCTGTTAAAAACAAAAAAACAAATCAGATAAAAACTTATTTTAAAAGTTCAGATGAAAATAAGATGAATAGACTTCATACAACTTGCAAATCATGCCATAATTTTTGCTGTAAGAATCTAAGCAATAACACATTTTGGTTTGTTCGAGACGCTTGGCAAGAGGATCGATGTTGGCTTCCATAAATGGCTTTAAAAGCTGTTTTACAATATAATAAACAAACAGTGAAGAAAGGCAGATAAGAAGTCAAACAGTAACTTGTAGGCATGCCAATGCAAAAGGGATTCAGTCAAAAGTCCCTTTTTGGACTTTGGGATTCCAAGAATCAGATTTCACTGTGAGAACTGTCTTTTATCCACCTCCAACAAAGAAAAAAGCCCCTAATTCCCCAGCATCACTGTTCGTCTAATTACCGATATCATTTTGGAGAATAAATACTAATCTGAAATGTCATTCTTTTTCAAGTTGGTTCCCTTGCCTGTTTCTTTCTTTCTTTTTTTCTTGAGTGATTTGGGGTTGATCAAGAGCTTGTGAGGTTCTGCCAGTTTTTGTCTTTAATTCAACACTGAGCCTTTGTGGATTCTCTAACAAGGCCGGGCCTCTCTTAATACAAGAACACGCAAATCCAGCTCATTTCTACCTGATCTGCAGTAAGTCCATAAGCTCACATCACTTCCTCACAGCACTACGCTCTCGCAGCACAGAGCCACTGGTAGAATGTCATCAGTACTCTTGGCACCAAATGACACCGTGGTTCAAATTTAGAAAAATTCAAAAAAGATTCAAGTTGAGTTTTCTCTCTTTTTACATGCGAGCATAAGTAGAAATTTTTATTTAATACAACACTTGTCATGCCATTCCTTTAATTAGTTTAACACAACAGATTCTTCTATCTTGAAAACTGACCATTTGACTCTTAAAAAAAAATCATCCTAAAATGTACCATCATCAGTGGACGGACAGAGTGTAGAATAAAGAGTAACGGTTTCCAGTTAATCGACATCTATCTGCATCTGTACACATCTGAATAAATGCAGGGACATGCACAGAAACACTGTTGTGATCATGAATATGCCTAGTGAGTGGTAATACTGCGGTAATGAGGGTAATCTGGACTACACCCATGTGAGGGTTGAGTGGGTGCAGCGGAGCCAGGCAAACAAACTACAACTGGCCAGCATGTCTCCTTGCAGCACAGCAGTGTCTTGAAAAAGTGTTTCCACTTCCTCAGGGCTTTTGCATTTTGTCACTTTACAAGCACAAACTTCATAAAATTTATCAGATTTGTATGTGACAGGCAAACACAAAGTACTATAAAACTGTGAAAGTGAAATCTGCAAAGTCGGACATGCAGTTTTATTCAGCCCCCGCCGAGTCGACACTTTCTTTGCAGTTACAGCTACAAGCCGTTTGGAGTCTCTACTAATGTTGAGCCTCTGAAAATGAAAATTTGTGATCCTACGTTTTTGCAAAACGTAATTTTTTCCTGCCAACGTCTCATATTGACATTAAGTTACACATATTCCAGGTGGTCAACAAGCACCACACTTTGCGGATTTTAATTTGTAAACAAAATTGAAAACGACCTAAGCTTTTTCTTTCACTTCAGAATTATGTGCCACTTTATGTTGGTATCTCATAAAAGCCCAGTAAAATGCATTGAATGCTGTAGTTGTAAAGTGATAAAATACAAAACACTTGCAAGGTCCGGTAAAAGAGATGAAAGAAAACAGTGGAATATGTTTTTATGGGGACATTTAGAAGGGAAGAATGTCACATGTTCATATCGGTTTCCATTTTTAGCATGCAAACACAAATGCAAATGAACAACATCAGTAAAATCCTTCTTTCTCTTGGCCAGTTGTCTAATTCCTCTCTTAGTCATGATCCCCTCTGCACCACATATATCCTCTTTTCTGCTCCCCCTTCACCTCAGTTAGTCTCTTCTGCACTCTCTTCCAATGATCCCTGTTTAAACTGATTTTAGTCTTATTCCCTTCCCCTCCCTCCTTCTCTCTCTCTCTTCCTCTCTCCTGTTGTTTGCCACATGACTTAAGCAGAATATCTTTCCGGCGTCACAATCAGTCATAAAACGTGGGCAAATGTAGATTGGAGGCCTTAAAGATGTAGTACGTGTGAGTGTGCACATGCTGACCCGACGACACACCTCAGGGAGTCAGGGAGGGGTTTGTTGCAGACTTGTGATTTCTCTCGCTTTAGCGCTGCGGCATGTAGTGATTTACCTGCTTTTAAGCACGTCGCCTTTGCTGGCAGGGCTTCAGTCCCACCTGTCTCTATTATCCTACTTCTTGTCTCTTTCGTTTCTCACAGTCACACCTGATTCCCTCCAGGGTCATTTTTGAACATCTTTCTTTTTTTTTGATGCAATGCCTCTGTAAGACACAGAAAGAGCAACACTTTCAGCATGTGTCTGGATTTGTCCGGCCATTGCGAAAGAAATAATACCCTTGAATTGGACATTGTGACTTATGTCACATAATCACTTAAGTTAGCATACAGACATAACACGGGCAAGGTTAAGATAATTAACAAAAATAGTGGAAAGAGACCTAATCAAAATTACAAAAACAATGGCAACTATCATAAACAACTAACAATTTTAAAGCCTTGTGCGTATAATCAAAGTCTTAAATGACATCCTGCACTTTATAGGGTTTGAATTATCTACTCTGGATGCTATTGTATCAACCATAGGTCCAATCATTTTCTTATAAGACTGGTTAATCAGACAGGAGAGAAACTCAGACATATTCTCCACCAGCAAGACTTGTTGGGAATCCCTAGATGTTTGAGAAAAATTACTTTAACAAGCGTCTGGATGATAAAAAGTAAGATAAAAAATTAAAACCTTGCAACGACAGAACAAAGGAGTCTGTCAAGTCTGCTCTGACTAACAGTGGTTTCTCGCTACCTTTAATAGGTACAGGGCTTGATTGAACTGTAGATGTGAGTCTTTGATTGTTATGCAATACAGCAAGGATTCTGTGGAGCCCAACACAGATGGTCTTGCCATTTGTCCATTCTAAAGGAAATGGGGTTATGTTATAAAGAGGACAGCTTTGATGCCTTTAAGTTTTGAGTCAGGAAAGTAACACTTAGACTCAGGAAAATTCATAAAACAACTGACTAAGCACATTAATTTTCTATGGTACGTTCCAATGCCAAAAGGCAAATACAGTTCCTACCATGTGTTTGGGGTCTGCCTTAGGGTCTCTTTCCAATCGGATGAGCCCTGAAAACATCTGCTGGAAGGTGTCATAGCATCTCAACTCAACCGTACCCAGTGATGTGAATTCACACCAAGCTCACTCCAGATGACAGAGCTCCTTGCCCCATCTCTAAGATGGAATCCAGTCAACCTGCAGAGGAACTGATTTCATCCACTTGCAGATGTTTCAATTCTTGCCTAAAGAACAAGGATTTCTTGGTGACAAGAGGGAACTTTTTATCGACAGATGTCACATGCTTCCTGTGCAGTGGACCTGAAGACTCGATTCCGAAAAGAAAGTATGCTTCCTGTTTCTTATTTATTTATTTATATTCAGTCATATTGAATTACTTACATCACTCTTAGGTACATGAGGACCTTATAAAAATCTCCTACTGTTATATTTGCATTATTAATATTTAGCAACTTGGATGGAGTAGCTTGTCAACCAATAAGTATGTTTCCCTTGGGGATCAATAAAGTCTATTCTATTCTATTCTATTCTATTCTATTCTATTCTATTCTATTCTACCACCTGACAACATCCTCAATCTAGTTCTGCTGTCCCCTCTCCAACCCAGTTTCAATCACAACTACCGTCCACTAACAGGTTTGTCTAACTTTTCTTATGATTTGCCCTCAGGCTGCAGCTACTCTGAGCTACAGCTAACGAAGGATGTTCAGATTGGATTTCCCCAACGTACCTTGGAAGGTAAGAAGCTCCTCCTGAGGTGAGAGTTGAAGCTCTTCCACTCTGGGTCCTCTCCCAGTCGTCCCTAATACACCCTTACCTCGTTTAGTTTCCTTTTGGGATCAATTAAGTATTTTCAAATTGAATTTGAAGTGCCAGTCATTTTGGTTTTCTGGGTGTGTCCCCTCCCAACCTCTGGATCCAACTCACCACCAGGTGGTTGTCACCATTTCACAGTTCAGTCACAGTTCAATAAGGAAATGGTTTCAAGATAATACAGTAGGTGAAGTAATACATACTGTGAAACTAAGTAAATCAAAATTAAAAATCTAGAATGGCCGTAAAACAACTACCCACGAAACACTGAATTTACTAAAAATCATAATAAATACTGTGATGTAACAAATAGTATTCTCATGCAGCTTGAATGAGCTCTGTTATGCCTCTTCCTCACCATAGCAATGTGAGGGTTATCTAAACAAGGAAATGCAAAAACATATTGATAACTGACATGAAACATTTTAATGAAAAAGTCACTCCTGTCTCATTCTTGTACACTTGCACATTATGGCTAACCAATCAGAGGGTTCTCTCTCTCTCTCTCTCTCTATAGGGCTAATCGTTTGCCAACTAAGCATTTTAAATTTTTTAAAGACAAAGTAATTTTCTATCTCCAGTGGTCACTGGACAAAAGGTGTGGTGCACGTTTTATGCTAAACTCATATAGATCATCAATCAAACAAGACAGGTCATGCTAGATTCTAGTTTCTTGGTAAGTCACTGATTACATGGTTTATGACATTCTTTGAGGTGTTTTGCTCAGGGCAGCTGGGCCCCTCAATTACATACAAGGATCACAAGCTGTTCTTTATATTAAGGTATGCACGTAAAGAGCATGAGAAAAAGAGAGAGAGAGGAGATTTTGCATTGGGAGCATTAGCTTGAAGCAGAAACTAATCCAGCAGAAAATGGCAATGAACGTGTGTAAGAGGGGCAGAAAATACTGCCAAAGATTCCAAAACCTTCACCTAATCTACGGTCACAGGGGTCAGATTTGGTGCAGGTGCCTAAAGATCAGCAACTGCTCAAGTGTTAATTCGCGAGTGGTTTGCTACAACTGCTCTTTGTCTAACAATTGCCGGATTAAGTGAAGTCAGGAGACATGTTGATGTTTCATTCGAAGCAGACAAGTTTGCTTGTGTTCTTTTGTTTTTAATAGAAGGTTTCGGTTAAATAGGTAGTAGATAAAATAGAAAGCAAGAAAGAAATTCCGTCTTTTATAAGATGGAATTAAGAAAAGCCTATTTTAGAAAGTCCCAGTAACTCATTTCCATGGAATAGGTTTGAATTCTCGAAAAAGGTCTTCCTGGAAAATCTCTGGCAATGCAAATAGGCAGTCAAACCAGGAGTATCATCTGGTTTAACACACTTGAATGAGTAGATATGAATATGTCTGAAGGGGGACGATTCAACTGCACTAATCCGGTAGTTGTGAGAAACACTGGCAGATGATCAACCGCACATTTTGAATGTTTAACAGTTGTCATTCAAACTCTGTTTGATGCTGAATAACTTCAGTGAGTGTTGCAAATGAGACATGATGTTGCGTCAGGCAGTGTGAAGAGAAAGAAATGGGATCTTGTTAGCTAGTTTACGTCATTGCTTAAGGAGAAGTAAGGCTTCGAGCAATATAAAGCATTACAAAACAGTACAAGGAAATATTTTACTTTGTCAGAGTTAATCCTCCTGGAAATAATCATTATCCGACAACCACAACCTGTTACATCAGTTCTGCAACTGCAGCAACATGGTTGATTTACCAAACATTTCTGTATTAACTGCAGCGACAAAGGTTAGGCTTAAGCCCTAGAAAACAAGCTGAACTGTTTTTTTTGTTTATTCTTTGTAAGAAGCCAGTGCTTTATTTAAAGCCTTTTGCCATGGTTTGTGTGTCCTCTGGGATGAGAATCTATAATAGATTTATCATATGGTACTTATAAAATAGTCACATATGTTATTTTAAACTTCGACAGACTGGCAACCTGTCCAGGGTGTACCCCGCCTCTCGCCTGGAACGTTAGCTGGAGATAGGCAGCAGCACCCCTCCCGACCCCACTAGGGACAAGGGGGTAAGAAAATGGATGGATGGATGGATGGATGTTCATTCTGAATTTATTTAGATCTTTTTTATTATTCCTTTCTTGTGCTTAAGTAGTTTTTGCAATGCAATGATTAGATTTGCTTCCCGGTTCCTGATACTCTCTCTTTTTCTCTCCCTCAGCCTGCCTTCTGCTCTCCCCTCACAGCTGCAGGCCAAGTTTTTAACCACCTGTCCTGCAAGTTTTTGTTTTATCCTTTTTTCATAAAATGATTCTCCTTCACTCACCGCCTTCTCAGCATTTTGGGTCCTACTTCCATCTTGACTGCCACACTTTGTGGCACCACACCCCCCAGTCAAACTGTGGCTTCTGTTTATGGAAGCTGTTGGAGTGCATTGAAATCATTGTCATGTTTAAGGATTCTACTTAGGATTATTTGAGCTTTGTAACATGATGCATTATTCTGCTGAAAGTAGTCACTGGATAATGGATAAAATGTGGTCATAAAGTGATGGAGACAGTTAGTAGAAACAGATGACACAGTTGGTACTAAGGGCCCCAAAAGGTGCCCAGAACATATTATTCACACCATTCCACCACCAACAATCTTAAGCATTGGTACAAGACTGAATGAATCGATTCTTTCATGATTGATCCCTGTCACGTATTTGTTGCAGGTTAAATCAACACGCGTTGAGATGATGTTTTCCCAATTGTTGCCTTGAAAATCGTACTATCCAATTTCGCTGAGCCAGCAGTGAGTCAGGACGGCAGTTTCCTCTTCTTGGCGACCAGCGGTGACATCCGTTGAGGTCTTTTGCTGCTGTAGCACATATGCTTGAAGGTTCGAAGAGTTGTGGGGAGGGGAGTTGTACTGGTTGGTTATCTGAGCTACTGCCAATGTTTTGTACTCTCCTACAAATTTTCTTTGCAGATGTGACAAAACAAGGCCTCTCCTTCCACATAAGTGTCGCTCATTGGATGTTTTCGCTTTTTCAAAGTGAAAACAGGCTGAGGGAAGACCGAATGTGAAAATTCAAGTAGACCAGTGGTTTTTGAAATACTCAAACCAGCCTTTCTGGCACCAACAACAATGCCACAGTCAGAGTTGCTTAAATACCCCTTCTTCTCCATTTTGATGCTTGGCTTGAGTTGTCTTCAGCATGTCTAGATGCCTACATGCATGGATTTGCTCTTTCAGTTGCTATTTGAGTTAAAGTGCAACCAAACCAACCAACAAAGTGGTGTAAAATGATCTAAAAACAGTATTTTTTCTCTAAATTGCACTACATAATAATTTGTTACATTTGATTTGACCGATTAAATTACTGAACACTTTGTCAAAGTGCGTGTTTATTCATGTGGCTGAATGCCTGTCGGTCATTAAAAGGGTGAAGGAATCTATTTTCTCTAGTTCGTCTTTTTCCACATTACATTTGCAACAGAGAATCCAAGTATTTGCGTAAGTAGCACTTTATGAAAATAAAATCCTCAAACTGTTGTCTAATTAACTGTCATTAAAACACAGCATTCACAACACTGCAACCTTTTCCTTATTTTATATAAAAACAATATGATTTGAAAATAAATATGCTTTACTGTTTTACATAGACACAAAAAAAACATGTTAAAAGTGTAGAAGACACAAAAATATCTTATAATAGAGGCTCTAAGACTGATGGCGGTCAGAATGGAGATCCAATTTTAAATTTGTGGTTGTGCTATGGTAGTGTATACTTAGCTGCTAGCAGTAGTTTATTGTAGTAGAGCAATTCCATTTTGCACAATGAACAAAACACAAACTTGCTACTTTCTTAAATACAATTTAGTAACTCCTACGGGCAGGTGAACACTTTCATTCGACCACACATTCATACGAGACACACTCATAAAAGTTAAAACTCTACATGGCACCTGCCCCCTTAGATGACAAGGGCTTGAAATAGAGATGTCATTGGTAAGGCAGTACAAATTATCCATTTAGGGAATGTTAACATATCATTTTTGATTTTTTTTAAAAACTGGTTTTATAGAAAAGCACAGAGAGCCTCCATGCTGAGCATAACCATCAGTGACCTTACACATTGGAAAAAAGACAGCTACAAGTACATAACACAGCATACATAAATAGACCGAATTAAATATGTGTACATGACTGAATACTGAAAAATACTCTATAACATTATAAATTATCTAAAATGGACGATGGCATAAAGGGATATTGACTATGTACAAGTACAGAGACGATGTATAATCAATGAATTTGTAGTGTTCCATAAAGAAAACAACTTTGACAATTTCTTTGAAAAGGAAACAAAAAATAATTTAAAAAGCACTCAAAGGATTTCTCAGTACATTGTGTCAGGCACAGTTTTCAAATGGAATCAAACTACAGTATATAGGATATTTTCAGTGGTTTTCTTGTAGCACATCGCAAAACATTAAATGCTATATCAACGACCAGTATCCCTTTGAAAGTATATGGCACCATCATTCTAGAGTCCCGTCCGAGCGCAACATTGTCAATGTGAGAGTCCACAGGAGTCCTGCAATGTCCTCAGAGTGACGCATTCTCGAGCAGAGACAGTTTTCCATCCGCTGTCCCATTTGTCGTGTCCATTTTCTCCAAACGTGTCAGCCAATGAAAGTCCAACCATCATCTCAGAAAGCAAAGCACACCCATGTCTTCTTCAGTTTCACCCGCCGTTTTAGAAGTTAAATATATCTAGAGGTTTTGCTTGTTATGACTGACGTACAACCACAGTAGACTCATATCCAGTGAAGTAATCTCGCACAATGAATCGACAATAAGACCACATCTGCATCGAAAGCCTGTTAGAAATGCAAAACCACATGACGGCTACTTCGCTTTTAGTCAAATGATGGGTTTAGTTATTTGTTTCTGTAGCAGCATAACAAATCTGTACTTTTTTTCTCTTTTAATGTGATCTATATACACACAGATATACAGAGGGAGGAAACTTCAGTCTTTCTCTTTGTTCTGTCAGTCCAGGGGGAATGCTTTCCACAGTAAAGAGCTTAGGGTATAAAGGTCAAAGTGCTGTGCTGTGAAATATCTTTAAAATGTTCCTTCATCTTGTACATCTGGTGCTGGCACCTCTCTCATCTTCTCGGCTTGTCACATCTAAACAGGAAGAGACAACAAAAGATAAGAAAAGAACGTCAGTTAAACAGTTAAGAGCAAAGGGAAGATAGCTGAAGAATAACAACAAGAAGACAAGTGAATTTACAACAGTGTCTCGCTTGTGCACAAAAATGGAATTCAGAAAGTGAAAATCAGAAAGTGAAAAGTTAGTGATGCCTCAAGCTTGCATCACCTAGTGCTATTAAATGTCTCACAGCTGTGACAACTTATTTGGCCACTTGGAGCAGCTATTGCTTGGTTTTAAGCAGTGGTTTAGCGTTTTGCATTTGGTCGTTGTCTTCAAAAAAGTCCCAGGACCCATCATTGCCATATTGAAAAAAAAATAAATAAATAAGTGTCCTTCTTTACACCAACATGGTGATATTAATTTTCTTCATGGTGACAAAATGGCTAATAAGAAAAAATATATTGTACCACTGGAGATGATGTCAAAAAATAATCTTACCAAGAAAAGAAATTAAAGCTAGTCAACATGCTAACAGTTCAGCAACTTGTCAATCACAAATAAGCTCCTTGTCAATCTAAATCTAAAACCATAATTTACCAACTCAATATAATACCATGCCAACAATGTCAAATGAACTAATCCCCTAAGGCACAAGGAATTTGTTTACCATGCAAGCCGGCGAAGTGAGATTTAATTTCAACTAGATCTCTTGAATTTCTAGGATGACGCTTTGGCAGGTAAATTATTTTAAATAATTTTAGTACCAAATTCAATCTATTTCAAACAAGTTTAATATACCATGAGCAGATCTAATTTCTTGTGCGCTTTTTCCAAACACATCGTTTGACACAAGAAAACAGTGACTACGACATCTCTCCAGGAGTAGAACAAGCTTGTAAGGTTTTCAGGCACTAAAATAAACTGCTCTTGTTTCCTTTAGTGCCTGTTGTAAATAAAAACATTGCTTTTTAAACTTTGTCAGTATTTCTAGCACTCCGTCCCAAATTTAGACCACAGTTTTTCATGGTCAGAATTTGCCACTACCCAGTAATATGGTTTAAGGTTGTAGCTATACTAGTCAAAAATGTTACTCTCTTTAAGACAGAAAACTTATAAAGATGATACAAGAAAAGTGTAGATGTCTAAAAGGAAATGACATGCAACACAGGTACAATGCTCCACTGCTTTGTTAAATCTAACCCCTTGTTAACACCAGGCGCAGTTGCAACAAATTTCTGATGCCTGTGTCGGTTGCATCCACTCTGGTCTACGTCTCTGTTTTGACCAAAACTTTCCGCGGGGTTGGCGAGTCTTCGGAGGCTGCTGTGTGCTGAATGACTTGAACAAGAAGTCGGACTTGGAAACACCATTTCCACTAGAATAAACTTTTCTTCCATACTGGACCATGACTACATTGGTGGAATCAGCTGAGAATTTCTTTCATGGATGAAGAGAGATTAAGTAGTTGGGGGGCACCTCCCTCTGCCAACATGTGAATGTGGGCCCCATAATGTATTTTGCTCAGGCTGGAACGAAGTGGGACCGGACAAACAATGAGCTTCTTGTATGAGACCCTCTTGGCTCTACTAAATGCAAACGTATCTGCAAAACCATTTGGGAACCCTACGTGGGTCTTAGCTGGATCTCAGTTTAAATTGTGCAACACGTCCATATTGGTTTTCCCTTTTAAAGAAGAGTTGCCATGCAAAAAACCCCAAAAAACTGTACAAACCATCAGCAGGTTCATTATGCAACATGTGGACAATCCCATCTGTTTTCGTCTCACATTTGCCTTAGCTGTGAATTTTGCATTGACAATGCCATAGATCATGGGTTGTTAAAATTCCCTGCAGGAGTTTCAGAAGTAGAAAGCAAGGTAACAGTTATTTCATAACTTCCAGATAGACGCACATCACAGAAAAGTGATATTTAGCTGCTGCTATGCTCTCTTTCTGAGGTGATTTCTGGCCGTCACATTAAACCGCAAGATGAATTGCACAAAGTACCCAGAATACAATGCAACTGCGTCCAATGGAAACAAGGGGTAACAAGCCAACTACAGTAGCTGCTACAAGTTTCACAGCTGAATGTTTAGTTAGTTGTGTTATTTAAAAAAAAAAAGCCATCTATGTCTTCTAGGTCCGTTTAAAGACAATCTGCAAAAGTTAACTTCGGCTAAAGCAGCAGCGCTTACTTGCAGGTCTTCTCGTTGAGCTCTAGCTGGCGTTCTTTACAGTATTCAACTGTGTGTTTGCAGGAGCACCGGCAGGTTGAAGGGTCCTGCACAAACAAACGCTTTCTCCTCTCTGTGCAGTTATCACAACATGGCTCACAGACACTGGACAGACACAGACAAAGACAGAGATGGGGAGGAAGAGGGAGAGGGAAATTATAACAGGATATTATTACCACCTGTGACAGGTCGCCCTAAGGTCAACCATTTTTTTATGCCCCAGTTGCTCCTCCAGGCCACTGCCAGGAATCCCTGCATGTGACACTTTGGTAGTATTGCACACAGGCTCCCACAGAGCAAGCAAAAGGAAAAAAAAAAAAAAAATCAAGCTTTAAAAATGAAACCTGATCTCCCATTCCTTCCACATTGATTGAACCACTCACAAAAAAGTTGGGTTAGACATGCAGTGAGCAAAGCTCTAGACCTCTTCATGCACAGCAGAATGACACGTAACAGCACTGAGCTGCAGGTAAATGACAGCACACTTCTTGCTCTCGCTCTTCTGATAAAGAATACTCAAGGGTCTGTTTTGTGCACCATTAAGAACGTTTCAATTTTATTGAGTAAAACTGAAAACTGCGATTCTCACAGATAGACATGAGATTCAAAACAGAAACGGAAAAGGCTTAAATTACATTTCGGAATAAGGCTCAGAAATTCCACTGACATCAATATACAAATAACAACTGAACATACAGACAGAATATGTTCACAATATCTCCACTGGAGAAACATGAGATCATCTTTATGTTAGTTTTTGAATAAAATTTGAATTACTTGAACGGTCTCAGACACAAAAGTAGGCAATAAGGAAACAAAAAAATAAAGACAATAGATAGCAATCATTCATATCTTCATATTACATAAACTGTACCAGCATTAAGCTCAGGACAACAAAAACTGTTTTTTAAGATGAAAAGAACAGAGAGAGGCAAAGAGACACAGCAAAGCGACACAGACTCAACACTGAAGACAGGACCATGATTACAATCTTGCTGATCCCAGCACAGATAACTGAATAATATGAGGCAGTCTAAAGCCATGCTGGTGGATCTGTTGTAGGAAAAGGTCTGTGCTACAGCTAGCAGCTCTTTTCAAATCAGCTCATTGCAGATTTCTTAAGCGTCCCTACCCATCTTTTAAGCCAACTATTGGACAAGGTATTTGATCCTCTAGTTCCTGCTGCTGAATCTGATCCCAATCATTGGTCCAGTCTTTGTCATAAAGGTGTGGAGTGGGGACATACTTGCAAATATTTCTGCACAAATTAGTTGGTGTTTTTGGAGATAGTGAAATGGGTTACATGGCTTATTTTTACAAGGTTGGATATGGCAAACTCTTCCATGTGTGTATTATGTGTAAGTTTGTGCAAGAACACATTCGCAGCAATACCCGGCAAACAGGCCAGCTCAGACATATGTGCTCTCAGAATTATGAAAAACATGACTGACGAGACAAAGTTAGGAAAGTACACGGAAGTGACATGCTAACTGATATGGCTGACAGATAAATTAAATGGCACAAAATTAAAAAGGGCAAAAGAGCTCCTCCCAAATTAGCTTAATTACGAGAAGCGCAACACTCAGGTGCAGGTAGGTGGAGAAGGCGGAGCTGACATACGCATCGTGAATTGTTTTGTCACGGTTTTTCTTTCGTTTTCTCTTTAGGCCTTTGCCTTTGCCTGTCCGGGGTTTTCTGCAAGAGAGAAAGGACAACAACCCAAAGAAATGCCTGAGAGACTGGCAATAAAGAAGAACTGGTATGCTAAAATCTTAAACTGATAACTATAGCCAACATTGATGTTTTTTGTATGATGGTTAAAAAAAAAAAGATTCCATTTGAATGAGAAATTCCTGCTTGTATTAATAAGAGGAAAGGCATATCCCAGTGTGGATTACATGCTTTCCTTGAATTGGTAAAACAAGAGACACACCCAGTTCCAGCCACATCCTGCTGTTTTTAAATATAATGCACTATCTGTGAGAAAATAATTTCATTGTCCAGCTTGGCTTCAAAGGCCTTTTTTTCCAGGATGATTGGTCTTATAAAATGGTACAATGACTCTGGAGAGAGTGAAACCAATTAACGGTTGTGAGGCTTTGCCGTGGGCGGAAATTTGCTGGATGAATCGAGGACAAAAGGCTTGGACTTCACCAAAACGGCATCTTTCAACATATCTGGGTCAACTCTTTAGGGCCGATTCAACTTGTTTCAGAATGGAGCACAATGAGAACAAACAGAAGTGTGCTTATCCAGCATACACAAGGGGCAGGATGCATAAACGATGTGTGGGCACAACAATCATGAGTTAAAACTTGTAAAGGAATATTGTGGAGGTAAAATCTTCCCAACATATTGATTACACCATGTGTTTTTAAATTTGACAAAGTGAAAAGAAGTATTTCTCTTCCCTCTTGTTGTCTTAGCTTCAAATTCACTAGCTTTGTGCTTTTTCTTTGCAGTTGTGTTCATTGATATATCTAAGGACGTGATGTTAACAGAGCTTTTTATATGCAAATGACTCACAGCATTATATATATCTGTATTCACTCATGGGTCAAGATTGAAATGCAAGGCAGATATTACAAATGTGACAAATGTGTTCATAAAAAAGATTCTACAAACAGTTTTACGCACTCGACCCCTTGTGTTTCACAAGTGCAGGCTGGAGTTAGACAAAATTTCATGTTCTCGTCTTATTGTAAACCACGGCAGACGAGTTAAAGATTTTATAGTTATAAAGTGCAAAAGGAAAACATTAACTCTGGTTCTGCAAGTGAGATTTTGCCACAAAGTTTCCACATCAAGATATGAACCCACAACCCACAATATTGGGAATCCATGGGTGTTTTTTGTGTATTTGTTTAGCTTATATTTCTTGTCTTTGTTTAGCCAAAAAAATGTATCTATTGTTGATAGTATTTGCATATATGTGCCATCTAAATCCAGCCAAACAGAAACATTCAAAGTTCTAATTCATCAGATTTTTGTCGAAACGAGTCAATTTAGCAGTTCGAAAGAGAGATGTACTGATTACAGTAAGATAGAAGCCAGATAGCTGGGTGATTTAAGGCCTATGATGTTTGGCAAGAAACGAGAAATTTGTTACCGCATGAGAGAGACTATACAAATAAAATGTTATAAATATGTTAATGCAACTGTGGTTTGGGCAGAGACATTTTTTCTTGTGTCCGATCACTTACAATTTGTTAGAAATCTGAAGTGGGCATGGTTATAATTTCCAAGTAAAATCCATAAGGACTTTTACAGGTGTTTTGAACTTGAGTGATTGTGAAGTATGAAATGTCCTAGCAAGAAAGAACTTTGTTCTTGTTTGTGCCACAGGTAAAAGTAAAAAAAAAAACCTTGTTTTTGCAAAACGCCACCAGGACTGAAGTAGAGAGATGCATCATGCACCTCATATATTACACACCAGATGTAAATTGAGTCGAGACAGAGGAGATCATTGAACTTCAGCCAACGGGAGTTTCTTCAGAGGCGGTTATAATGGAAAGAAGAACAAAACTAATAAGATGTCAGTTGCCACAGATGGGTTTAACCCTTTAGAAAGGGAGGTATACAATATGTTTTTTTTGCATGATGTCCCTCTGAATTACAAAGGCTTTCCTTTCACAGTGCGAGCTTAAATTTGTGATTTATGAAGGACTGCGTAGAGATGATTTCTCTTTAAGGATTCCCACAAATGTTCTATTCCAAAATTGTGTTCTAGATTTTAAGATCAGTTTTTGACATTTGGTTTGCCAAAAATAAATGTAAAAATCGAAATAAAAGCCCATCCAAGAAGTCGCTACATTTCTCAAATTCAGATTATTCATCTAAAACAAATCAGGAAACTCATACTTTTGTCCATATGTCATCTTAAATTTTTTATACTTATCTGAACTTGGAAAAAAATCAAATCAAGCGCCATAGTTTTACATCTCAAAGCATTGAAACAAATATACGAACATCTTTGTTCTCAATAATGTGTGTTTTTATGAGGAGAAGGAATTGCAAAATGTTTGGTGCACAGGTGGAAGCAGATTATTGCTATCCTTGGTCATCTACTATCATATTACTTCATTCAAACAAAACTTTCTTTTTTTATTTCTGCATTTTTTTAAATCTCTGATTCTGCTTATTAACCCCAAACAGATTGGCAATGTAGGCCTTATTGAAGGGGAAACTTAACACCAGCCACAAAGATGTGAAGCCATGCTCACAGCACAGTGAGAATCTGCTACGTGACAGTATTAGCATGGTAATGTTTGGCAGCTTTCTATACAACAAGTTTAGCCTTGTAGTTAGCATTCAAACAGTTGGTAATTGGTGTTACGGAGGCCTCACTGGAATGTTGGTTGATCATCAATCAAAGCAATTTTTGTTCATGAGGACCTTTCATAAGAGGTTGAGGAGTTGATTCATTACAACGCATCTTCTGCAGCTCATGAATATGTGTCCCAGATTTCATCTCTTTCATCAAATATTTCACAATGAACGGCGACCATTAAACTCACTGAGACATTAGAGGAAAAGTAAGAGTTTACAAAAGCCAGGGATATTCCTCTGAGGGCCGTGTGTGTCTAATGTAATCACATCCAATGACTGTGGTGAACTTTCTTCTGGAACAAAGTAGAGCGCCGACTGGCAAAACAAAGCAAGGCTAGTATCGACATTTCACAAGCATTTCTGCAAGCAAAACCACAAATTTAGTTTTAACTTTTCAAGGAAACACCTTTTATTCTAGTCACAGGGTAACGTTAACAGTCCGGAAGCCTCCAGTCGGACCAGATGCAGAACAGGATGGTAAATATGTCACTAACTGATCCACAAAACAGGATGTGTGCACATGTAAAGGCTTCCTCTTAAATGTCAGAAATCAGGCCTGGTTTCCTAGTGGGACATTGACAGTTTACTCATTTGACAACCTCAGCAGGATGACTCACCCTGACAGACTCTGGGACCTCAGGAGAGGCTAGCAAGCAGTGATAAAACTAATAAGAACATCTGAAGGCAAGAAGTTGAATGACCCCGAGGATCATCGCTCTGACAAAGCACACCACCAATGGCAGACTTGTAAACAGTTGAGACAAGGTCAAAGAGAAGGTCTTAAATCTGAGCCTTATCTATATGACAGACTGCCTGACATAAATACCACAATATGGCAGACAACAACAGCCGTGCAATGGAAAAATATTAACAAGTACCCACAGAGGGAGATTAAAGAGCCTTAATGACCGTTAGAGCAGCGACTCGTGTGGCGTGGGATAGGCAGTATCACTAAAGGCAGACCATGAACTAAACAGCTTAACAGCACTTCAAAAAACTCTTATCTATATCAGAGCAATTAGAGCGGGAGTAACAGAAGTTAAGTGGTATGTAAACAGGTTGCGGCTAGAGAGGAGGATTATAAAAAATGTGATAGAAAAGTCAGGAAAAGGTGTTGGTGGGGCAATGGCCTCATCAAGTCAGTCATTCACCTGTTGATTTAGTCAGCATTCTCAGCATTTATCAACTGAACACGGCATGCTAATCCCTGATGATCCTATGTGTCGTATCCACTGAGTGTAAATTATTGCTATGGAGTGTTTTGTGTTGGATTTGACAAAACATTGCAATACGCACACAAAAGGAAGGAAAAATTAACTGGTACATCACTTGAGAGTGCAGAGTGTAGTTACATAGATTAAGAGAGAGATCATTTGCAAAGCAACATGAGACCTGAATTTCCCAGTCCCGCAATATCCCAATCTCCATGCAGAGAGAGCTGCGGTACTCACTTTTCTTTCTTTTCTCGGACTTCTGTCTTTAACCTGAAAGAGAGCAACAGAAATACGACATTAGGACACAATGAGCTGCCTGTTCAGCTGGTAAACAGATGCATATCAACACCATCGAGGCTATACTTCAGCACGGGTTGACACACATTAATCTTCTCAAATCATGTTACATCACTGCCATGACATTTACAAGAAACTGTGCTAAAACTAGCTTCCACTTTCAAATGCCTCGCTCTTGGTCAATGAAACAAAGTGGTTGGGAAATAAAGCAGATCACTGTAGACTAGGCACGGGGATTGGAGGTGTGTGAGACGGATGTGGTGTTCGTTGACGGATACATACCTACAAACACGTCCACAATTGAGAACTAAGAGGTTTGTTTCACTTTTTGTGACAGCTCTTGCCGATAAGAGAGTGTGGAGCAATAACTCTGCTGGCAACCTCCCCAGTCAGCCTTCTGCCAATGAAGTTAGGAAACAGTGTTTCCCCTGAGATGGTCTCAGACTTATGGCCAATCTTTGGTTTGACAAACTGTTGCAAAATCCCCACATTTCAAGCAAATCAGATGAATAAATTAAGAATAAATAATCTAAACATGTGCATTATTTAGAGTGACACCTCCTGCATCAGACAGAGGCTATCTGGTTATTGTGTCTGGATGCTTCAGCAAGGCCAATGTTACATTTTGCAGGAACACACTGAAATGTACTTGCACTGAAATTTACCAGATTCTTTTTTGGCCTTGGTTCATTTATGCATCATGTTTTAAGAAACTAATTTGAACAGCTGAAGAGTTATAATGTTGATAAGATGGGAAACGCTCAAATAAAACTTGGACTTTAATATTTTGTAGTTATCTGCTAAATGTTTTCAAGAAATGACAAAAGTCTTTTGTGACATTGGATTTTTGGTGAAGCGCTTAAAAACTCTGTAAAATACTGATAATTTGAGGCATTATTGTATTTATAAAATAAAGTAAATTTTCTTTAAAGGCTTTTAAAGTCTTGGTTGTATTATGAATTCAAGCGAAAGGTTCATTATTTTGTCTGCTGCTCTTGTTTTTAGGTTTTATGTCATTAGAAAAATGGTTATAGTTAAAAGTAATCTTTTGAAATTGACATTGACATAAATCTATTTCTTACTTTATGATTTTGTTGGATTGATAGAAGATTGTACAATGAGATCATAAATTTATATCTAACGAGCTGGGAGGATAAAGGAAGAATGATAATCAAAAATCTAAAACGATGCTGTCTTCTTTTAGGCGGGCAGGAACAAAAATCAGAAGAACCAAAATATTAGCCACCAACTTTTGTGGCTTATATAGATTTTTGTTGTTCTTTGAAATCTGACCTCCTGAATCTAATTGTTTTTTTTTCTTTGGATTTTAAGAAACAAAAGAGACAAAAACCATAGCATTGAATCTAACCAAAAGTGGAAGAGATACAACATGATCTGACTTTTATGATTTATTATTAAAACTCAAAAACATGCATCCAATAATATGACATAGGTTTGTTCTACAAACCAAAAATGGTGGGAGTTCTTATTATTGATTCACTTAATTAAGTAATAAAAAGACCGTGATAGGATCAAAGCTGATTGATTTATGCATCTGCAGTTCAAAATGTATCTCCTCCTCTCCTTAAATTATGTTCCTAAAAAAATATCCATGGAAGATTGTCCAAATCCAGGTCATCTCCAGGTGGATTGTAAGAACATAAATCTAAATGGCGATGCTTACCATTCAAGGTTATTCACAATGAGATTTCTGACAAACACATAGGCAACGTCAGACTCCAGTTTGAACTAACTGCGCAAACATGGGGCGTAAAACAAGCAGTTGTGTAACTTTTTGGGCCTTGGTCAGCAGTGTCCCTGTGTTGTTTGTTTTCTTTGAAGATTTTTCTGTAAGATGGGAGGACGAGGCATGTCCCCTCGGAGCTGCTGCGTCATTACTCAAACCCCTACTACCATCAGAATCAGAAAAAATGTCTTCAGTAGTAAACAGAAACTCAAGGACAGAAAAGAGCTCTGTTAATGATTAGCTGGGACACAGCTATTCATTCATTAGTTGAAGATGATGGCGCTTGTTCCAGTTTTTGTCACATTTAGATTTGATTACTCCAGTGTTCCAGTGTTATGTTCTGTTTTTAACATTAACACAGTCCTTTCTATGAAAAACAGCAAGTAAAACAAAACAAAAAATCGGCAAATAAAAGAAGCAGGAAGGTATTTTTGAGTTTACTGACCTCAATTTAAGAGGAAGATTTGCTAAGCTTCTCAAATTAATGATTACATTAAGATAAGATGCTTATGTTATTTAATACTCCTCAAAGGTCCTTCACAACCTTTGTGTCTAATTACACCAGCCAATAGCCATTAACCAAAGGAGTGGCAGCAACATTCCTGCATATTTAATCTCTCTCTTTCATAGATCTGTTATTTCCCATTCTTTACGCTCTAATAACATTTTTCTTTTGCATGTTCCACGTGTTCAAACTGAAAAGGGGAAGCAAGCATTCAATGTGATGGCTCCTACAGCCTGGAATCAGCTCCAGTCTGAACTCAAGATGCCAGAATTGATTTCATTGCATTTATTTCGAGCAGTTCTTAAAAACAGGCAACGAGATTCTATTAAATTGCTTTTAAATTGTTTTCTATTGTTTTACACTTGTGCATATGTATTAATTAGTTTTATTTTGTAACCAGGTTGCTGTGTATTGCAGACTCCTGCCCAGGTGCCTCTTGAAAATAAGATCTAGATCTCAACGAGGTTTACCTGGTTAAATAAAGGGAAAACAAAACAAAACAAAAAACTCCTGATACACTACGCCATCTCTAACTGTTACCATTTGTTGGTTGCACTAGAAATGACATCTGTGCAATTCTCTGACTGACATTATGGCTCATGATGTGACCAAGAACAAGACTCCTACATAACCACAGTGGTCCGAGCGATGGCATGTGGTTCCAGGCAGGACCTGTTACATGCCACAGAACCGCAGCTATGCTCTGGAAAGATAATAAATTCAAAACTCGGCAGACGTCTGCTGTGATATGTTGTAACCTGTTCAGGACTTTCCTTTAAAAAGGCCCAGCCAAGTGAAAGAAGGCAAGATAAGATAGCAATCTGGATGATTTGCATACATTGAATGTGTCAGGGGCAACCTGCAAACAATGACTTAACATGATGTGTTTGGCTGACCTTGACTCTGCTGCACAATGGTGCAGTGATTTGCTTTTTAGAGATGCTGTGTGTGTGCGTGCACGTGCTGGTGTGTGTTCGAGATTTCTTACCTACACTCACATGCGCTGTGTTCTGTAAAACTCATGAAAATGTCATTTTGTTGCCTTTGTAGTTTTATTCTTTTAATCTGTAAAAGAGGAGAGAGATTTTAATTAAAGATACATTCTGTACTTCATATTTCTTGAACTTTTTTTTTTACATTTCATTATGTTGCAACAATAAACATAGAAAGTTAAAACAAGCACAACTTAACATTTTCTTCAGAGAGAAACCAGAATGGAGTAGTTTGCATCCGTGTTCAGCTCATTTTACTCTGACACTCCAGAATAAAGTCTCGGACTCCTAGATAAAAATTTAACCGGTAAACAGAGTTCATCTGCGTGCAACTTAAAGTATAAATACTGCTGTTCTGTGGAGGTGGTGGCAGCATCATGATGTGGGGGTGTTTTTCTGCGGCATAGACAGTGATGCTGACTGTTGAAAGCATTGACCCAAGGAGACAATTCAAGAGGTCTGAATAGTTCTTGTAATTTGATCACAAATTTTAAATAACTTTAAGGGTAAATCACAAAGTTTTGGTCTGAGCCCAAAGGTCATTTTAACTTCAGATTTTATGAGTGTTGATTAAGAGAACACATTGGATTGTTTTATGTGATGGTTTGTGATGTTGTTATCAGTAATAGTTTTCTAATCTGTAATAGAGTGATGTCATTTAAGCAAATAAATCCGAGTAGTAAAGCTACTCATAGGTCCTCAATGTTTTAGCTGATGATAACTGTTAAAATGACTCGAGCAGATACAATCCACTGTTGCGTTTTCTTTGCCAAATCTGAGTTACTACGCTTAAGTTGCTGTGCACTGTATGAATCTGCCTTATCAATTGCCACACTTCAGTCCATTCTAAGTCCGCCAGAGTGGAATGAACTTTCGGATATTGCGACGCGATATCAGTTGTGCAATGTAATCTAAGCTGGTGATTTCCCGGTTCAGGAGTTGTTTGAAAATTATCCTGGTGGACTCACGATCAGCTGATTAGGCTCAACCAGCTTCGGTTGACGCAACCTTCGCACAGAAACTCTAAAACTGAACACAAAGACAAATTAAGTCTTAAGTCTCATCTGAAAGTACAGGCCCACACACCCTGTATTCGCACAAACTTTTGCTGTTTCCGTTGTTTTGATTTAATAAACTTAGGGAACCTTTCTGACATGATGCTAGCCTGATAATGTTTCTACAAACTTAAAGCAAAATGGAATCTGTCTATAATCGATAACGGTACAGTTACTAATAACAATTTTACAAAACCTCTCTCCAGAAAGTCTGTTAACTGGTACCAGGTAGATCAGGAGCTGGGAGATACAAAGTCTTGATGGGAGAAAAACAAATGTTCTTCTAAAGATTTATTAACACATTTTTTTTTATTTCTGATGTACACTAAAACTGTTCACATCAATGAAATTTTTTCAGTGAGTGAAACGAATTCTGGCAAATTCAGATTATGTAAGAGTATCATTTTGAAAAGCTCTTTGAGCTTTACGCACTTGGATGCATCAAAGAGGATTTCTAAATGCCAAGCTCTGTTGGGTCTTTCTGTTCAGAGTCTCTAGTGTGAAAATAAAGACAAATTGCTTGTGAATTAAAACTTCAATGTGTTAGTGTTGCGCATACGAATGCTGACCTCCATTGTGACGTTGTACATGGCTGTCGGGGTGCATTGTAGCATCTCGTCGCTGCAGCAGCCGGCGCAACGCTTCAGCACCACGCAGGACGGGATGAAGATGTGCTCCACCTCCTCTGGATACTCCTGCAGGATGTCCACCAGCACCTCTCGGGGCTGACACAAACTCTTGTTGTACACCTCCATTAAGGGGATCACTAGGGAGACACAGGTAATAGGATCAGAGTTATAAACGTGGACACGCATCTGATTCTAAATTTGAATAAAATGCAGGCACGTTGTGCAATGGACAGGCTTTAATTCCTAGCTTTCAAAAGTACTTGGTTTATGTAAGACAAAAAAAAAAAAAAAACTAACTGCCCCGCTTTACAAGCACTTACATAATTTATCATAAACATTAACAAGTTATTTTTATCTATACAGCTACAATTTAGACTTAAACATCACCTCTTTGCACTGCCCTCTTTGATCATTTACATGCTACAGAGCTACAATAACAATGTTTTCACCTTCAAACTACTCCCCTCCTCCCTTTGTCTTTGCAGGAGTCCTGATCTTGTGAAAGATATTAGCAAACGGACTGACAACACCTCTGAGACATTGCTGAGGCCATAACTGAGGCTGAAACAACCCGGAGGCCGTCGGCCCTCAGGGAAACTAAACCAACCATGCTGTGTCTGAGCAACATCATGAAGCCTGGCTTATGATTGTTCAAATTAGATTGGGCAATGCTGGGGTTGTGCAAAATGAAATTTTTGGAGGCAAGAGGGTGACATGCCTTTCTATAAAAGAGTCTGGTGACCATAACACTTCTCCAGGTTAACCTCAAATGGGACTGGACGCCACAAATTACATTTAAGGAGGGAAATTGTTCTGGTTTACAGAGGAAAGGGAAAGCTAAATCTGAAGACACAAATCTCAGGGACGTAAGGGGTCAGGCTACATGGAATTCCAGTAGGGGGCGATAATTTCCTTTTTAATGTCAAGGTGAAATTCAAACCAGCCCTCTGTCATTGGCTGCGAGCCCAGCAGAGAGCCCAGCACAGACTGTATTCCCACGGTGCCCTGTGGGACACCTACCGTCATGTGGACCTCTCTCTGTTTTCTCCGGTATGTGGGCACTCTGCAAGGAGGAAAAAAGAAAAAAAAAGATTGCAGTTAGTTACAGTAGATTGTGCAAGAACTCCGAAAGAAAAGGTCCCTGCTATTGCCCTTTGCTTATCCAATTCTGAGAAAGAACATGTTTGCATTTTGACATTTCTGTGGAACGTTGCTAAAATAGAAAAACAACACTGGACACAAGTCCTTGTTTCATACCCTGTGTGTCATCATTATTTTGAATGGAAAATTAAATTCAGCCAAGAATTACATAGACATCAGCACACATCTTTTTTTAAAGGTTGGTCAGTCCTTGTTTTTATGTAGTCTATAAAAGCACCTTTAAAATTGGATATTCTTAGACATTATTCAAATTCAGTTGTAACATTTTTTTTGAAAATCACACCTAGTCACCCCAAATAAAAGTCTTCAAAAGAGCCAGCCAGCAGAGAGCCCAGCAGCAAACTATGCTGCTGATTAGAGCCCATAATTCCCTTATATCGTCAAAATGATGATTTTTTGTTAAATTTCCTCTAATGGTTCCTATGTGACAAATTTAAAAGAATTTAAAATTATTACAAAATTTTAAATTTAGGTTAAGTCACAATATAAAATACAAGACAAATGCACAATAGTTACTGTTACTGATTAAAACATAAATAAGTTTCACAGAAACGCTGCACTTTGGAGGGCAAAATGAGTTGACTAGAGAGACCTTTGTCTCCACCACTATTTTGAAGCCATTTATTTACAGTTGGTGCAGTTGCATTAACTGCTAGTAAACCATGAAACTAAGCGTGTTAAATGCACAACATGAACAAAATCGAGGAAAAAAAGTCAAAATTCTGCCCAAGGCCCCAAGTAATCTATGACCAGCCCTGGTCCGAACACATTTTCACATTGTTTAGACAAAAAAATATATGTTTATTTTGCTAGACGTTGCACTTGGAGAGGGCTTATTAACTGTTATATTCGCGCAGGGAGTTCTTGCTTATGGGGATAAGTGGGCTCTTTGAGCAGAAGATACAATGAGCCGACTGGAAGTTCTGCCTCATCAACTATGTGGCAAAACTTTATAAACTTCGGAACCGCTGTTGGTTTGGTTTCAGCTTTCAAACCTTTTTATAATGTGTCGCTCCGCAGCGAACCGCGTTGTAATAACCGCTGCCATTAAAAACCATAGGGAATGTCGGCTTGCACCTCTCTGGGTGTAGCTGTCACCACACCAGAGGGGCAAAGAGATTTTTTTTATTTATTTATTTATTTTCTGGCAACTTTCCGTTTGTTCGTTACGCGCAAGGTCTTGTCACCTCCTATATAAGCATACACACCCTTTTTTTTTTTTTTTTTTTTTTACCCCACCACCCTTATCCCCTCCCCCTCGACCACATAGAAAACGCCCGCTCATCTCGCGCAATACCTCGCCAACATTGCACGAGAATCTGCTCCTGTTCAACCGGCATGCGCTCAATGAGATTCAATTCATTAATGAAAAGTGTAGGGGGAAAAAAAAGAGAAACAGCTTGTGCGCATGCAAGCTCCGCCCCCTTTCTGGTGGCGTGAGAGGATCCAACCTTGTGGGCTGAGAGAGAAAAAGAGAGTCCCCCCAATTCCAACATCGTCACCCCCAACCTTCCCCCTTTAAACACCCACATTTACTGTATTAGGGTGTCAAGCTGCGAACACAGACCCTTTAACTGAGTGACGACATGCCGGTCGATAAATTAGCAGTTCGGCCGTAGGTAATAGTCGGAGTCTTTCCAAGATTCTGGAGCGAAATCAGGAATATTCAGAGAAAGGAAATCAGAGAAAGCAACCGCAAATTATCTTTTAAAGGCTAATCAAGGAGAGGAGAAAACGCACAACCCCCCGGTCCAGTTTTGTTGTTGTTGTTGTTGTTTTTCCTTTTCACCTTGAAACCTTTGCTCACTTGCTTAATGATTATATAGAAAGCTTCTCTCCGTGTCTGCCTCACTCTGGAAGCCGGACTTGGGCTTCACCACCACCGGGAGTGAACCTGCTCCTGATTCAGAATGGAGCCACTGCGCCTTTAAAGCGTAATAATATCTTCAAGGTGATTTTGGAGCCGGCCTACAATGTACCCCCGCGTCAAACTTCACAACATAATCTTAAAAGAAAAAAAATAAAAATAAAAACAAAATTCGTCTAGGCAGCATTTGTAGTGGAATCAAGAAAAGAATGATCCGAACCACCCACGAGTAATTGGGATTGGTTTATACAGTGTCAGCTTTGTAATGACTGCTTAAAGCTCCCACAAAACATTTCGGCTTGTTTAAACATGAACGATGACCTAGACAGACGAAAGACAAGGGCAAAGCTACACATTAATGACGAATGACTAGTGCATGTATTTTCCACTCCTTCCATTAGGAAAAGCACACACTCACCTTGACAGCTGACAGCGTCAAAAATAATAGTGTCAAACTGTCAATAAAGTTCATGGTGTTGGAAATCCAGTCCAAAATAAAGCAAGGGCTGAGCGACGGTTTCCAAAACTTTTAAGCAGCCGATGCGGCTGTTTGTTATCAAGCAAAAAAACTTTCTTTAGGGGGAAAAAAAATAATAACAATAATATCAGAAAACAGGGGCCGGTAGGTGTATATCCATTGCTGGTCCCAAGGTTGGAGCAATATGAACGTACACAAAGTCGCTTAAAAAAAAAAAAAAAAAAAAAATCCCCTCTCTTCTCAACTGTTGCCAACGATTTTCAAGATATCCAGAAATGGGAGAATCCAAGACGCGCAACGTCTCACATCGTTCCGCAGCAGATCCTTATTTTCTCGCCACATTTGACGAATAATCCCATGCTTGTGGGCCAGCCGCCTCCAAAGGTCTGCCCATTAGAAACTTGCAGCTCGCTCCTATATGTGTAACTTGAAGCCGTGGAGCCGCTTGACGTTCACAGAGAAACCCGGTAAGGCAGATAGACAAAATAAAATGAAAAAAATAAAAAAAATAAAAATAAAGAAAAAGAAGAGATCGTTGACTGTATATTGTCCCAGAGAAAAAAAAAGTTAGTCTAATTGCTTCGGGTGTTTTATCCCTGTGTCATTACGCTTTAAAGCGGGTCAGCAGGGGAACTGAGCGTGTTCTCCCCTCTCTCGATTTCACCATTCTGTGACTGAGCAGTGCCTGCGCATATGGGCATCCGGGTGATTGGAGGAGGCTCCAGAGTGGGTGGTGTCTTGTGTTTATTGTGTTGACACAGCACGATTGGGCTCCTGAGTCTTAGTTGAAGGTTTTGGACGCGTGATAGCATCACAAGCAAAAGCTATTTAAAAACTATCGTGTGCTCAGGTGTGTGACTCCATTTTTTTTCCCTTTACACATTATCTGTACGTGACAAAAGGCAGACAAAGCCTTTTGGTTGAGAAATATCAACATCGTTTGTTTCCAATGGTTATATCTCAACCACAAAATCAGGGCACACAAAACCAGCACCCTGATTTTGTGGTTGAGATATTTCAATACCACCATTTCCTTGATCAGTCTTAATGCTAATTTTTTGATAGGGTATATAATTGCTTAGTTTAGACCTTCAATTTTAAATTTAATGTACAATTAAAGAGACCACCACCTGTGATCATGAAACAACTATGGAAAACTGAATGTCTGAAGCATTTCACCTCATAGTAAGTGTGAAGCAGTGAATTAATAAAGATATTGTTTTAAAATTTGACTTTTGAAAACATCCAGGTGAGGTCTCTTATCTGGACTACTTGGTCGCAGAAGTAAAAGCTAATTGCTGGTCCAAGAGGGGCCAGGACATGGACATCATCTCCAAATGTTCCCCAATGGTTTAGTGTCTTAGGCAAACACTGTTTTACACACCTGTCAATCATTGCCATGGTTACATTGGCAAACCAAAGGGTGTGTGTTGGTCAGTAAGTTGTAAGGTCCCACCAAAACTTAGACCAAACCTACGCCCTTGGTCTGAGATGTACCTTTAAGGTCTTGGACCAACTCATCTGGATATCTGAAAGATTTAAGTAAGCACCAAATTGGTCAGTACTGAACATGGCAGCCAATGTCTTATTCAAATCAAAGCCAAGATTAAAGTTGACTTCTGCCATCTTTAAACGACTCCAAATACAAAAATGTTAATGTCATTCACATCAATACAATATGAAAACTAGTCAATGTCTCCGTTGTACTATTACTTACACAGAAACCTAAAGCTTACAAGGGAAATAAAGTTGAGATCGAAATATATGAATTCATACAAAACGAAGCAATATATCCGTCGCATCTTATTGTTGACGTCAGAAAATTTTGCGTACAATGCTGGAAGGCAAACAGGCTGTTCTTTTATACCGCCCATAGTCGCACTGATGCTGTAGAACAATTGGGTTAAAATGAAACCGATGACCAGTCAGAGTTGGTGAGTGGGCCGCCATTTATTTTTATTATTAGTATTATTATTTTTTTTAACTGAACCGAAAGACAACTTTTTCCTGAACTTATCTAGTTGTCGTAGTGTTGACAATTAGCAACAAAGCCCTGCCTCCTTTTTTCTTTAATATATCACACGTGCAATTAAGATTTAGCGCGTTATCACATGCGTTACCTTTAAAGCAGTGGTAGTTGTCGTCTTCATGCCCTCCAGCCTGGAGCTGGGGGAGACTGGAGAATTGGGGTGAGGAGGGGTGACGCTCTGACATCACGTTGCCACGAATTCTTTGATGGAGGTAGGAAATTACCTGCTTGTAGCTTTTCACCAGAACTTCTTCAGAAATTCACAACTATCCCTTTAAGATACGTTCATAAGCGCCAGACTCAATTTCCATAGACCACAATAAATTACGTTTTAGTTCGACAAGGACGTAACTATTTATAAAGTTAACCATTGGAAACAAACGATATTGATTTTTTTAAATGGTTTTATTTCTCATTGATTTGTGTGAAATCTAATTTTAGAGGAGCTCAGACTCTCAGGTCGCAGCAAAGAGCGCCACACCATTCTGATTTCCACTTCCAGCTGATGACAGGGTGGAGGGATATTTTCCAGGCTTGTGGCTTTACCCCTTGTTGCGCGCATTCGGTAGCCTCACCCTCTCTTTCCATGGAAGCAGGAGTCCGAGCTGGCAGTGACAGGGGAGAGTGTGTGGCCGCCAAACACGTAGCTTAATTGGCTACAAAGAAGCTGCGTGCGCCGCAAAACGTTGCCTGAAACCGCCGCCACGCGACGCAAGTCCGGAGTTTTTTTTCCCTCCTCATTGGTGCACACGGCGGTCGGAAAGCGCGTCGTGACTTCCTGTGTGTCGAATGGATTTTCTGTGTCATCCGGCGTTCGCGGTCGGGAGAGAGACGAGCCACCTGGCCGGTCTGACGGCCGAGCTGACCGCATCCTCTTTGTTCTGCAGGGGGAAGAGCTGAGACATCCCGGGAGAGTAAACAGAGCGGAGATGCGCTATATCAGACAGCCCGGAAATGCACCTTTATTAAAATTATCTGAGAATGACAACAAAAAAAAAAAAAAAGTGAAATGGGTGACAGACAATTACGGATTACGACATAACCCTTACATCCTGGAAGACTCATTTTATAATTGTCCAGCTTAAAATTCTGTTGAAAAGTTGTAAGGCAGTTCTACTGAGAGTCCAGTGAGATCTCAGTACTGTAATATCGCTGTGACAGAATGTCTTCATTAAATAATTATTTAGACAACTTGGATTTTGTAGCTAGTGGTGTTTTTCTTTTATATGTCCCAGTACCCTGGAAGTGACTGGAGTACCTTTTTCTTAAGAGAAATTGTGATGCACTCAAAGTGAGAATAGGGAAACATACAAAACATACAAACAATGATGATGTAGGTGGTGTATATGATTTAGATTCCTATTTGCTGCTAATGTACTGAAAATTGTCATTGGGGTGCAAATAAAGGATTTTCTATTTGATTGTTCTCTATTCGTTGAATAAATATGAGAGCTAATTGCAGTTTTCTGAGGAATCTGAAATGTATTTTACAATCTGTAATATGAAATTTGAGAAACAAATATTTTTTTATACACTAAACAGAGATTCTTAAAAACATTGTGTTTTTAAAACAAATAACATTCTAATGTACTTTTTTGGCATCAATACTCCTGTCTGTCGAGAGAGAGGATCTATGACTTTCTAACAGGTGATGATGATGATGTACACACTTTCGATATAAATGTCTAAATTGCTGTTGAGTTAAAAAAAGAGGTATTTCATCATATTAAAGTACATACTTTCACTAGTTGCACTATATTATAATGTTCCTCTCATTGTCTAAATTCTTTAATTTCAGTGAAATAAGCAAAGTTTATGCCTTTAATTAATTTTGTTTACATTTTATTACATTATCTATAACAACTATGTTGATAATGAAAATAAAAAAACCCAAATCCAATGGCCTTAAGAGTTGCACCATCTAATTTGACATTATCTTCCCTACTCGCTATCTTCATACAGAAATGATGCCCTCTTCTGGACAGTCTGCTGCAGGAGTAGCAATGTTTTATCTGCCTCCTGAATGCTGACAGATTGATAGACACTACGGAAGTGTATAAGAGCTGATAAGCACTGACATAAGTTTTACAGCTATGCGTCTGTTATAGGGCTGAACTGCCGTCGCTCATACCTTATCGTGCATTCAGAGGTGAAGGTGAGGGGGGAGAAAGTGGGCATACTGAGAACTGAGGCATGACCAAGCAGGAAAGCAGAGATACAGAGTGAGTGATTGATAATAAGAATGGCGGCTTTTAAAGGAGGAAAAGGTTTCATGTAACTGAATCAGTGGCTGAGAGGAGTTCCTCTGCCTGGCAAGGGGTAAATTGAAAAATAACACTTGGGTTCATTAGCAGTGTCACCAAGCTTCTGTTTCTGCTGACTCAGAGTGCATGCATTGGCCAAAGTGTGCTCAAGTGGGCAAGGTTAAAGAGGATGCAGCACATGTGAATACATCCCAGATTGTGCTGACTCCATACTCGCTGGTATCTAAACACATGCACTTTAATGAAGCCTCTCTACTGAGCGTACAATAAGCAGCCTCCCCTGCAACAATCTGCGCATTGACACAGCTTTGTAAACACTATTATGTTCACAGGAAACCAGGGTGATTCCCATATGTAGTGAGGTGGTGGGGTGACGGTAAGCACGCTCTAATCCTCCAGCAAACACTCCCCCGAGCAACCACTTAGTCAAGAAGAAGACATGGGGAGTAGTCACTGCAGCTGTTTACAGTGTAGCCTTAGTGTTTAATTTAGTCAATGTTTGGCCTTTTTTCCGTCATGGGCAATCATGCTATGAGTGCCCGTGCTCTGATTTCATGCGACTCCACGAGTAGTTTTCCACACAAGAGGCAGGACGCGGTCACAGGGCTTGGTGACATTGCTAAGAAGGTTGGAGGTGTGCAGCTTACTCCCTGCGGCTCTTTGCATAATGGACGAGGTACAGCGCATTGCAAAAGTATTCACATCCCATTTCACATTTTGTTACAGCTTCAAACTTTGTTTTATTAGGATTTCACGTGCATATAGCAATAAAAAAAAAGCAATGCACATATACAAAGTGAAAGGAAAAGTATGTATGGGTTTCTAAGGTTTTAAGAGCAGCAAGTTCTCTACTCCACCCCTAAACTAATTTACCTCAGAAATCTCCCAGCTAGTTTATAGGGTCCACTTTTGTGTGACTAATCTCAATACAATGCCAATGTTTTGTAAAGGCCACAGAGGCTAAAGAACATTAGTGAACAACCACTATCATCATCATCATCATCATAAAGGCCAAGAGACGAAGACAGGTCAGGGAGAAAGTTGCAGAGAATATGTAAGCAGATTTTATTAAACAGTATCTCACATTTTTCAAATCTCAAGGTCAACCGGTCACCCAAAAAGTGGAGAGTGTGGCATAACTGCAAACATGCCAACATATGACTGTCAATCTAAACAGACAGGCTGGGAAAAAAGCAGCGAAGAGGCCCTCAGTAACTCTTGAGAAGGTACAGAGATTTGTAGCTCAGGTAAGATAAGGTAATCTGTCGTAAGAAAAATTTTTCATCAAGCATCGTAATTCAGCAAGGAGAAAGAAATAGGACGTCCTCTTCGCTGTTTGTTACAAGTCATGCAGGAGATTTAGGAAGGACGTGGAGGAAAGTGCTTTGGTAAGATGAGACTAAAACTGATTTTTTTTGGCCCTCATGCAATGCGGTTAGAAACAAACACCACATATCCCCTGAGACACAGCTCCATTGTAAAACAGTGAATGTCATGCTGTGGGAAAGCTTTTCTTCTGCAGGGACAAGAAAGCTACACAGATGTTGGGTAAATAGTAAATAATCCTAGTAGAAAACCAGTCATAGGTTTAAAAAGACTGGTGTGGAGGTTCACTTTCATGGATGAATATATTGTCAGTCCTAGGATAGAATGGTTTAGCTTAAAGCATATTGCTAGAATGATCCAGACAAAGACTTGACCTAAATAAAAGACAACCATTAGTATATGCTTTCCTACTTGTGTCAATGATTGACAGTGACTGAATATCACATTGCTTAAACCATGTATAATTTTCCAGAAACATTCTGTTACCAGAAGCCTAATGGCTGACTGGCACTGTCTTTTATCACCTGGTGCAAATAAGCACATTCTTCTCCTGTGTTCCCTCTCCTCCTTTCCGCCTCTCACACTCCCTTCTGCCAGAATACACTCTTTTCCTTTAACGTTCAAGAGAGCTAAAGCTGCCTGTAAGTATTAGGAAGGGAGTGATTAGCTCTGCAGGGTACTTCTATGTGGGTTAACATCTTAGATTCTCTGGTTTAGTGTAAAGTAAATTACCCAGAAAAGACCTGTGGAAGTATGCTTTTATCAGTAACACTTTGATGGTTGTACACTTCAGCACATTTCTGCCATGATTAAATTGAGGTACTGCTTAGCAAGGATAACTAATGGTGCATACTTATATTTACTGCTTCAACTGTGGAAAGACCATGGTTATAAATACTGTCATGCATAATTGCATTTTAAACACTCTTTTTAATTCCCGGTAAGCTTGGCAGTGTGATTATGCTTTTGATAAATATGCTTTTGTATAACTAGTCATAGCTAAAGCAGTAGAAGTCAAGCATAGTGTAATATAATGTAATGCACTAAAATTAATCCACCTTGGAGCTCCACGAGCCTGATGAAGAGCCACTGCTGCTCCGTGTCAAAGGGGTCAAGTAATGTTGATTGGGCAGCTGATTTAGACACATACTGGACATTTCTTTTTGAGACAGAACCTCAACTTGTTATTAGTACTAAGTACTAAGCCTCTGGAAGTCGGGGACCATCTTGACATATCCCATAAGGAGTTTAGGAGTGTTACTGGACATAAGAACGTCTGCATTACTTCTGCAATCCGATGTTGGATAAGTTCAGTATGATAAAGATGTGAGACAGCACCAAGTTTAGTATGTTTTAAACCTGAGAACCTGGTGAACAAATGGATTTAAAGAGTTACCACCACTACATCTCCATTTATGCTCAACCTGACCCCTTTAATTTTGCCGGGTTTTTTTTTAGACAACTGGTAATATAGTTAAAAGTTGTGGTCAAAATGTTCCGCAGCAAAATCAATCGTCATCATTACATGATGCGAGTCTAGACAAAATGAGTCATACATG
Source organism: Brachyrhaphis roseni (assembly GCA_903066815.1). Classification (NCBI taxonomy): domain Eukaryota; kingdom Metazoa; phylum Chordata; class Actinopteri; order Cyprinodontiformes; family Poeciliidae; genus Brachyrhaphis; species Brachyrhaphis roseni. The sequence continues at coordinate 9,101 of CAEFZY010055477.1, read as the reverse complement.
AGTAATTCCCTCCCAGGGTGACTTGCTCCAATGCAGGCAATGTCGCATGTGTTGAGTGGATTTCGGATTGTATAAAATTCCTAATATAAAATAAATAAAATACCACTATCTCAAAGTATTTAAATGTAAATGTCATCTGTGGGCCAACTGCATTTTACTTAAAACAGAAAGGGAAATTAAGTAATATGTCATAATTAATATTAGGATTATGATAATATTTATGAGATTTATTTGTTGTCATTTTTAGTCAAAGCTTTATTGGAAATAAGTAAATAAACACAAAGCCTCCTTGTGTTTATTGGTATTCTGCACATGTAACTCCGTCCAGGTAGAAAACGAACACAAGGCGTTCTTCGTTGTTACTGGCCTTTAATAATTATGCCGTGAGAACTGTACAAACACAAAATACATTTTTACAGAAACACATTCACATAGAGAATAGACAACTATTACATACAAATTAAAATACAAAAGAATGCGTACCTCATTGGCCGCTTCAACCTGAAAGGGTTAATACAGAAACTCTGTGTAGCGTCTTCTTGAAATCCAGCTACACGAGCCTTAATGCCTTACCGAACCTCCCCATTCACTAACAAAAATAAAGCATGCTGCCCTCTACAGAGCGCCGCGTGTAACTAAAAATATGTGCCTAAATGAAACAACACATTAAACATTGGTTCCACTCTGGAAACATTTGCATAACTTATAATGAATATAAATATTTTACACCAACTTAGAATCATGAAATTAACCAAAACTGTATACACTGCTGCTGATGACAGCCACACTAAATAATTCTTTTTATAAATAGTATGGATACATGAGTGGGACATTTTCTCCATGTTACTAGTGATTAGATATCTTCTCCATAAATGCAATATTTGATTGCATCTTGCTAACTGTACTTAATTATGAAGCATATGAATGTTAATCTTTTTACTTTGTTAAAACTGTTTGCCTCAAATCTGCAAATACACAGGTTGCCAGCAGCTGTTATCCATCGCCGTCTTCTTTCTTCATCAGAAGGTTTATGATAAAATGACAAGCTTGGTTTGCATCCTCATCTGTTTGTGCATCTGTTGAACACCCTGTGACCATTTCTAAAGAAAAGCAATATTAGTCAGCGGTCTGTTTTTGGACAGTCATTACAGGAGTTAACTCATGCATGGGTTGTTTTGAAGGCAGTCAGGGCGGAATGTGCCGCTTTCTGAATAGTGTGACATCACGAGCGAAGGGTCACTAGTCTGTGATCTGTATAGCAAAAACTAAAATTTGAGCTACTGAGGTTCAATCTGTTTGTGTCCAGTCTGTCTGCTTGTTACTTTTTTTTCCTTCGCTTTATTTCTTCTAAATGTAGAATTGGAAGAGGATTAACAAGCAAAACAATATTGCAAAATTCATTTCAAAGGTAGCATCACAAAATCAGTTAATTTGATCACAAAAAAAAAAAATCACAAAAACTGTCATGAAATTCTGGACAAACTGACTAAATAATTGGCTTATGACCTACGCTGATTTTTCACTAAACAGTAGAGCTATCACATAAATCCAATAATCAGTAGAGCTACCAATAAATCAAATCTTGTGTTTTTTACATTACAGCTATAAATATCCGACTGCAGTCTAAACTCTGTTTGTGTTTATCTTTTACTCTTCCTGATTTCAGTATCCTGTGGCTCTCATGGTGTTCCTTAGTCAGACCCGAGAAAAGTCAAAACAAACAATAATAATAATAATAAAAATAATAACATTCAGGAGAATAGAAAATAATAGGCATTCCAGGTTTAGGCTTTTCATTTTTCTGTGTCAGAAGATTCTTTCAAAGAGCCTTTAAACATTGTGAATCAGCCTTTCTGGTAAAATGTACAACCTGTTTTCATGCTGTTAAATCCAAAGTTCAAAAAGCTTAAAGTGGTATATTTTTACTACTGGATCTCCCAAAGCAAAATATGGATTTTACATCAAAACACGGTCAGAAGGCAGACAGAATGAGATGAAGTTAAACATTAACAGAAACACACTTTACAGTCCACACATGCAGCAGAGAAAAACAAAGACAGGCTATCAAATGCTTAATTCCCTTTTGTTGTTTAATTGAATTCATAAAATGGTGAAGTCAGATGCATTCTGAGGAGAACTGTGTGTCCTGCCTGTGAAAATGTCCCATTAGCTGCCTGCTGACTTTCATCTCAGCATACTGATGTCTGACTAATGTCAAACTCAGCAGGAGCTGAAATCTGGAAAAGATTAACAAATTGTTGTGAAGGTAGCTCATCCTCAGCGTGTAATATCGTTTGAGGCTGGCGTGCCACACATATCCGAGCCGTTTAGAGAACCGATTTGTGGATTTCACATGTCTGTGGAACATTTCATTTTGGTGATCAGGGGGCGGGGGGGAGGGGAACATCACAAATGTGATCAAATATCATCAAATAGAATATCAGGACAGACTAATCCTTCATTTCTACACCTTCAGGTTCATTCATTTTCAGCACAACATGATGAAGTTATACCTCCATTGAGTTCCCCTGAATGTCCGACAGTAAAACAGAGTGAACTTTTCCTTTTTTAACACAATGATATTTTTTATTTGAACAGTGAGAGGGGGGATTTTTCATTGCTTTCTTCCAAGTCAGAAGTTTGTATACACTAGAACTGGAATTATACTAATTGAAAAAAAAATACAAATTATGCTGTGGCGATTACTATCACAGAATTTCCTTTAAAGTTTATGACTCAGGTTAAATCTTGTCATGTCACATGATGATCTGTGGAGAAAATTAATATATAATATTTCTTTAAATGAAAATTATTTAAAACTAGGACGGGACTTTAACGTGTTAACTTCGATTGGTTAATTGCATTGGTTTTAATCTGTTAAAAAATTTTCAACACAGTTAATCACTTTTTTTTTTTCTACATATGGAACCTTTGTATTCCCACGTTTCTGGTACACCCATAAATCTGATGCACAAGCAGCATCTGGAAAAGATGGAGGCGATGAAGCTGCTTCTCTGGCCGCCGAGGGTTAATTTCTGTTTCAGATGTTTTAATGTTTTTCACTAATGCTGAAATGAACTGTTTCCACAAACACAGCTTTCAACTGCCTGCACTGATCAACAAGCCCATTTATAGACTTCACAACTAGATTTCCAACAGTCCCTGAATGTTTCTCAGAGCAGTGAGGTCAGCATGCTGCTGGCAGGTCTCTGTGTTACTGACCGGCTGCAGGTCTGACAACAAACAACACCTGAATACTGTTGTTACTTCCCCAAGGCAGTCTAGGGGTATTAGAGGGGAGCTGTAACAATAAATAAACCAGGGAAAAATGAAAAGACAAACCAGGAGGGTAAAGTTAAAGGTTTATCCTTTAATAATAATCTGAAGAAAACAAAGTCAAAAAGGAGAACCTAAAAGAAAAAGGGAAGGTAACAACAACAAAAGAAAAAACAGGGTTTCTAGTAAACAGAGCCTCCATCACAGCACCACAAAGCTGCAGCACACATGCTGCCCAATTGGCCAAGAGGCACTGAAGAACAGTTTCCCAGCTAGTCTTATACTCTGCTAATCATGAAGCAGAGTGAAACCAGCTGGGTCTGCTTAACCTGCTGGAGCTCAGCAGTAACCTGAAATGGGGGGCGGAGTCCCACATGCAGCCACCACTGCATGTAACAACTGTCAATATTTAAATTTTTTTTTATTAGGTGTGTGGTAAGTGAAAAAGATCCAGCTCTGTTCTGACACTTGACAATCTGATTTCTGTTTATTTTACTTTCCTTCTCCGTGGCTGAGTTCTCACCGACTGGAGGGAGAATAGAAAGAAATCAGCCAGGATACGAGGAGGAGAAGTGTGGACCTCCTTCAGTTCAGGTGTTTTTTTTGCTGTGTCACTGTGTTTTGGTTCGTGGCTGATGGTGGGACAGAGATGGAGCCTCGTCTGTTACTCCAGTCTGTTATAGTGAGGAAACAGCTGAATTGGAGTGAAAGCTCAGAGCTCACCGATCTGTCTCCTCTCCGCTCCTACCTGAGGTCATGTCTGAGCTGAAATGAGCTTCCTCTGTAGCGGTTTCCATGCTCAGCCACAGAGACAGGATGAGGGGGCTCGGAGTGAAGCTGCTGTTCCTCTTCGTAGAAAGGATCCCGCTGGGTGCTGGAGACATTTGATCAGGATGGACACTTCCCTGGAGAGGTTTTCTGGGTCCATCTGTCTGGGAGGAGACCCTGGAGCAGAACTGTGTCACCTATGAACCTCTGGAGATCCTCCAGAGGTAACTGGACAGTGTCACCAGTGACCTGTTCCCTCCACAACCCCTCAGATGGATGGATGGAATCTCATTTATTTTTCTACACAAACTAAAAAAAATGTAAGAAGCAGTTTAAAGGTTCCCACATCATTTGAATCCAAACAGTTAATGCAGGATCACCTGGGGGAGACTGCTCCCACTTCAGTATACGTCGCCCACCGACTCCCTTCCTGCTTTCTATATTTTACTTTTACAAAATGTTGACAGAGAGCTACACTGTTCTGCAGACGGCCTCCTCCATAAACAACCACATTACAATTTCCATCCAGAGTTTTTATCCAGTACGTCTCTGCACAAAAAAACAGAAACAAACGTCTGACCAATCACACAACCCTTCACACCACAGAGCTCCATTGAAATAGTCTGGCCTGGACCTGTTACGAGTTCAGCAGCATGGCTCTCTGTGAACAACATAATGCAGTTTTTTGTCACACGTCTGCGTCAACGAGAACTGATTACTGCACTTCAGTTGAAGAATGTGTGAACCTTTGTTTTGTTTTGTATAACTTGTAAAAATGAAGAAGTAAAGGCCTTTTCCTCTGGTTTGCAGTATTAACAAAAATACTCAAATCCTCTTTTCAGTTGAAATAGTGTCGTTACAATGATTGTTAAGCTAAAGTCATTGTGAAGTTTTTTTGAAAATACAAAAAATATTAATTGAAAAATCTTGCTTAATTGAAACTATACTGACAATGAAAACACATGACGAATACATTTGTTTTCCTAAAAGAACAAGCCGCTGTTGTTCAGCATTACCATAAAGTCTAATGATGTGCAGCTGAATGCAGCTGAATGCAGCACACCAGCATGGCAAGCATGACGAGTCCAGAGTGGTTTTGCAGGAAGCCCAGTTCACTCAAGTGTTCAAATGAACAGTCAGAGAAAAGATAATAAAGGAAGAAATGAAAGGAAGTTTCCTCTGTGGCCACGGCTGCATCTGGTTAAGGAATATCTGGATGGCAGTGCGATACCGGTGCTTTAGGTAATAGACTTAACCCTGATATGCTATTTCAGTTAATCGTCTAATCCAGTCTCTTGCCTGATCTTGCCAGGTTATAGCCCCATCCCTGCCACAGCCTATTCACAGAGATAATAAACGAGCATGGTGATGGGCTGTATGTCCCTCCTTAGCCTGATAAGACACCAGCAGGGAAATGAAATTCTGCTTTTGCAGAAACATTATGATTTATGGATTGGGAGCACACCACCAGTGGCCTGCACTGTGTTCACGAGTGCTCCTATCTGCCTGTGTGTGTATGTGTGTGTAAGCAAAGACGAATGTGCACATATTGTCAGCATGTGTGCAATGGAATGTAATAGTGTCCATTGTTTGGGTGAGTGTAAAATAAGGGAGTTCATTTTACCCAGCACTACTTTCCACTATCTGACCATGAATGGACTTGACTCCAACTGGATCATAATAATACAGAAAGCTTTACTCATTAGAAAAACACATGATTTTAACTGAAGTATTAGTATTATAATAATAATGCTTACAAATAGTAATGGTAACAATGCCAGTTGATCGATTTCTCTCAAAATTGATGAGTAGAGAATCAGTGGGATTATCTCAGATGTTGGGAAGCTTCTTCCTAAAACCTCATCCAAAAAAAACATGGAAATGAATTTATGACATAATCATTTTTCATAGTCATTTAGTAAAGTTTAGAAGCAGGAAGCCTAATTGTGGTATTTACAGAGAATTTATAACATTTGTTAGTGTTGTGGGAAACGTTGGCTCTGGTTCATTGGTGGAGCATCCAGAACAAGAGCAGCAGGATGAGGAACAGTTTCTTTCCTTCAACTCTCAGACTGCTGAACTCAAGCTGCACCTAATGAAGCTTCAGTTCATAGTTTATTTATACACATACACATAACTACACATATCTCTTCAATTTCTTTCTTTCTTTCTTTATTTTATTTAATTATTTATCTACTTATATTTTTAGCGTAGTGGATTTCTTGTTCCGGGACTTGAGTACTAATTTTGTACCACAAACTATCAAGGTGGTATGACAATAAAAAATCCTTGAATCCTTGAAAGCAGCTGCAGAACAAAAAAACTCCAGCAGCATTTCAGCTCTTAATTTCTTAGTAGCTGGTGTGTGTGTGTCTGTCTGTCTGTCTGTGCATGCATTCGACGTTGTAGAAGTGAGGTCAGCGCCACTCAATTGATCTCAGGGTCAGACCACTTGACCTCTGACCTCGCCGGGTCTCTCCTGGCCCCTGGTGGCTCGGCCCTCGGTGTGGATGTGGATCAGCCTGTGGTTGCTGTAAAAACTACTGATGACACGTTTAATAGTGATGCTGATGTGAGACGTCTGAGTACAGGTGGAGCCCTGGCCCCGGGGTCAAAGGTCAGATTTAGGAGGAATAAAAATGTTGTTACAAGTTAACTGAGGGATAACTCTACGTCATTTATCAAAAGTTGTTTGTTGAATCTTTGTGGGAACATAAGTACATATTTTACATAAAATTTTTTAATATAAACTGAGGGACACAGAGTCATATTTAACATTTAAATATTTAATAGATTGGAATATATGTCCTGATTAGTCTCGTTTGTCAGATTAAAAGTAAAAAAAACAACCTTGATGCAGATATTAAACATACATTTCATTAATGTCATACTTCTGTTTATGAAAACAGCTTTAAATTGTTCTAATGTAATATTCTAATTTTAAATGTCATGTTTTCATTATGTGTAAACAGAAAATAATCATAATCAACAGAAATAAAGGCTTTCAATCAATCTGAGTGTAATTAATCAATATAACGTGTTTGATTTGGTGATAAAGTTTATGGAATAAATGAACTTTTAATATTCTAATTTATTGACCGGCTCTGTAGAATATCAGCTTTTAAACTGTAACTGTGAACCTACATGCGCAATCCTGCTACTCATAATGTAAACAGAAAAAAACATACATTGTTATTGTTGCAATGTTGTAATCGTGTAATTATTATTTATCTAATAATTATTGTCAAAAATTATTTCAGTATTGTTTGTTAAATATCAGTAATGGGACATATTTTGTAGTGTATAAGTCTCTTACTTTCTTCAGTGATATTTAAACTATTCTTACAGGGATAATAATAATAATAATAATAATAATAATAATAATAATAATAATAATAATAATAATAATAATAAATACCATAATGTCATTTTGTGTTGGAAACGTTTCTACATTTCTTGATCCGTTTTTACGTCTCCTTATAAAACCAGACACACACCTGTGTGTGATGTTTGGGACTTTCCTCCTACAGTCACCTCCTCATTATTGCTCATGTTGAGCTGCTGAACCGCTCACTCTGCTCCAGTGAGCAGAGTGAGCTCACTGGAGCTCACTCACTCTGCACCTCCCTCCAGAATGGGAGGTGCAGAATCTCCCATTCTGCACCTCCTTCCTCCATCCTTTCTTTCCTCTCCCTCCTCTTTACATTTGTCTTGGCTCTCTTTCCACTCTCTCCTGCATCCCGCCTTCTCACATCACCTCCCTCCACTCTCTCTCTCTCTCGCTCCTCATCTCTGTCGCTGTTGGCAGCCTATTTAAATGCTCCATTGGAGAAGGATTAAGGTTTATGCAAGGTCAGTGTGGGATGTGATAATTATAATCACAGCTTTTTGCCTGGCCAATGACGGCCATTTGTTATTCTCAGCTCAGTGGCTTCAGAAGCCCCTGGGGGGGAGCTGGCGGGAGGTGTTGACAAGAGGCTGGCTGATTTACTGGGCCTCCTCCTCCTTCTCCTCCTCCTGCTATTCCTCCTCTTTTTCCAACACAGAGCTGGCTTTAGGCTCTGCATGCCCCTGCTCTCTTCCTCCTTTTCCTCCTCATCCATCTCTTATCTCTCATGCTTTTCTATTGGAAGACTCAAGTCAGTGTCTTCTTTCTTTCCTGTACCAGTTGCGTTGTCCCCTCCACGGCTTCATGTTGTCTGACTAAGGACATTCAGACTGCAGATGGATCCAACTCTGAGGACAACAAGAAAGCTTAAAGTTGAGAGCAGGTACAGCAAAGTGAAGCAGTAAAAAGCTGCTTTCCCATTAACCATAAAGCTGTGCAACTTAAAATTACAAAACTAAGTTTGTTCAATGGAGAAATGCCATGTCGTTTTTCGATAAAAAGTTTTTACACTAGAATAAGGTGGCTTTTCAGCCGTATTGAGACAGATGTATTTTGCAAAGCTGCAATGGAAACACTCTTTGGTGTCACATACGTCATGTGATCAACAACATGATGTTACTACTGATGGAAACGTCAAAGAAGACAACAAGAAGTAGTACTAGGATGACGATTTGTTTTTGTTTTATCGGACAACGTGCTGCTGGCTCCACCAGAGGTCTCACAGCATCAGTTCATAAAAAGTTGCGTCATTAGAACATGTTGAACCTGCAATGGAGTCTCGCCCGCTGACCACTGGAGGTAGACACGAAAACCCCCACCAGCAAACCCAACTAGGGATAAACATGTAAAATCATGAATGGATGGATGGATGAATGGATGGACGGAACATGTTGAATCCATAAGTCCTCTGTATAAAATGGCCGACTACAACTTCTCCAAACGCTGCATACATAGTCTCTCCAAATAGGCAGGACTTGTTGACGCCAGCGTCTCCTCTGATTGGCTGATAGATAATAGTGTTAGAGCCATGGCTGAATTATGAATACTGTATATCTCATGTGACAGTTTATATCTGCTGTAGCCATGATTTTTTTATAATTTATCACGTGAACAAGCTTATTGACATGCAATTTAAATTTAATTTCTTCCATCCATCCATCCATCCATC
>CAEFZY010055476.1:0-145450 GCA_903066815.1 Brachyrhaphis roseni | reverse complement strand
CAGTAATCTAACTAAGTTACTTTTTCAAGGAGTAATCAGTAATCTGATTAAAGTTACTTTTTCAAAGTAACTATGCCATCACTGGTCCCGGCTTACAAAATTAGAACAGAAATTGGTCCCAAACAAAGGAAAACAGCATTTTCTTACATTAAGTAAAAATATCTTTAGTAATCACTTAAGTTATGCAACAGACACGCTTGTCAAAGAGCATGGCCTTGAGCAGGTTTTGTCCTGTGTGTGTGCGTGTGTATGGAGTGTCTGACTGCAAACAGATGGTAAAGCAAACACACCAGGATGATCTCTAGCCCTAAACACACAATGGGATAATTTGTCTGGAGAAAATACAGGTTTTGAAGTTAGGCTGGAGTTAAAGTGCTTTCAGATTTGGAGGAAAATGTGGGTTGTTAGGTAATGGCACCAAAACAAAGTGAATGACAGACTGTTAGGTGACTGCTGAGTGGTTGGCTTCCAGAAAGCGCTACATTTTTTTTTTTTATTCTGTTTGCCATCACACACTCATTATTTATGCTAAAAGTGGTTTTAATGAAGTAATGCAATGTGAGGAATGAGTAAGGCAACAGAGAAAAAGAAACAGCAAACTATTACACAATTCAAATTATGAAAAGTGCTGCGCAATACAAAAATAATCACAAAAAAAACATTAAAACTGCCAGAAAAATTAAAGATAATAATATTAATACATAAAGAGCAAGTAAAAAATACTAAAGCACAAAAATATAGCCTAAAGGAATCATGTACAATGACGGTAGGATAGATCGTTGAGGAATATTGTCTGCTATTTGTCACCAGCTTGATCCATTTTTCATCTATACAACACCAGAAAACAGCATGAGTCATTTTATAGAGCTTTATCAGGCAAAGACCTTACGATTATAAAGCACCAAAGTCAAAGCTTTCCTTTGAGCAAATTCCCAGTGACAGTACTGAGGATAAAATCAGATAGACCACCTGCTGTGAATCCACTTGTTTTACACATGAGACACCATATGCCCTCTGCCTCGAAATGATGCACAGTGACAGTCCAACAAGTGCTGGTGGTAAACACAGTCAGAGCACTGTCTTCAAGAAAAAGTGGACTCATGCTGGCACAGCTCGGCAGCATGTGTTTAAAGTCTCGCGGAGGCAGCTTTGCAAGCACAAGAACAAAATGTGACTTGTTGACCTGTGTATTTCAGAGCACATTCCCCAGTCACGTCTAACGTTGTTTAAAGTGTCCTCAGTGCTTGTCACTGGTGGTGTGTTGTCAGCGCCATCTGGTACTGTTTACTCTGTTCAGTTCTGCTGGCTGATATTCAGGATCTGGTCAGTTTGCCTTTGCGACACTGTGTATCCATAGCTCTGGTGTTGTTTGGTATCTGTCAGTTATTTAGTCTCTGTTATGCAGATTCAGGAATCGGTATTTATTCTATGATGAAATACCAGAAAAACTGAACCATCGGCATGCGTTGTCATAGTTTAGGCAAAACAGTATTGAACCGCAAAGTACAACTGTAGCTAAGTAACAGGGGTCACACTAGAAACTGTGACTGAGAGAATGAGGCTGGATCAGTCGTTTTCATACCGCCTCTGTCGGTGCGCAGGGACGGGCTGAGCTGCTTTCAGCATGAGTCATATATACCCTGATTACCAACAGCACCACATTACTCTATGGTAACTGTATACACACACAAGGTGGCCTGAGGTGACTGTGCAAATAGAAGGCGGCACCTTCTCTTGTACCTTACCCACAAAAGAGTACAAGACGGTCGACCTCCAAGAAACTGGCATCCTTCCTGTGAGTGGAAAACCCGATTATTATATCACTTCTGCATCCTGAGACAGAAACTCCCCGGACCCTTATTTCTTCTCTGATCTCTGCTTCAAACCCCCCCATTTCTGCTGCATGTGTGTTTTTAAGTGTTTTTATTCTCACCTCTCCTATTTGGATTTGTTGCTTATTCTTTAGACACATTGCTTTCCATATGGCATTAACTGGCAAACTGGGCTAACTCTAGTACTCATTTTATACAATCTAGAATAGAACAGCATAGGAGTTGCCTCAATCAGCTGTTGGAGAATGTGCTATCTTTATGTTCAGGGAATGCTCAAACCTCCTCAGTGACTTTTCTATTTATAGAAAAATATTAAGACCCCCTTTCATCCACACTAGAACTTAGCACTTCATTTTACTCCTTAGTAGCAGATGAAAGATGCTTAAGGGGAATCAAGGAATGTCCTGAGGGAAATTGCAGATCTCCATCTGTGGAATGCTTTGTAATACCTATTTCACAACAGAAACATGTTTCTGGATTAAGACTGATTTATTTAGGCTTAAACAAAGAAGAAGGCCCCACAAAAGGCTTTGTACTATGGAGGGTGAGGTTTAATTATATAATGACCCAACAAATTAGCTTTCCACTGATTAGTGTTGGTGTTTACATTTTTTATATTTTAAAATATATATATTTTTTAAAAGCTCATCAAACAAATAGAAAAACCTTTGGGTCATTAACAGAAACTTGATCAGATTAGATAATTATAAGTCAGGTTTCACTTTAAGATTCAGCTTTATGCCGTTCAAACTGGCAAAACAGAAACTACTACATTGTTAATAGAGAGAAAACATGTAAACACATGCACCTCTAACTGTTGAAAATAAAATTGGAAGCTGGTTTTTAGCATTTATTCTCTTCTTAATGAAATTTGCCAAAGTTTTGAGAACATTGCACTTCCTAAAGCACATCCTAAATGACTGAAATGTTAGAAGAAAAATAATGTTTATTTTAGCTTGAAGGAGAAAACTACTCTGATGGCAAAACATTTTCAGCCCATATAAGGCTTTTGATGGAAGGGTTCAAAATCAGCCTTTGTTGTAGAAAATCTAAATGAGTCAGATTGTAGACATTTTTAATGTGCTGAAGAACGTCATCAAACTTTCTTCTTTTCACAACCTACTCCATGAGCTGCATGACAACCTCCTCCATTTGTGTTATGTAAAAGAAAAAAAAACATTCCTTTTTTGCATAATGAGTGAAGTAAGTTTACTCAAAAAAAACAAAAAAACAAAAAAACACTGCACTTCCTGCTTTTAAAGAATCTTGTTTTTCTGTTGTCAAGGAGATAAACCAGGTATTAGTCATATTCTTGTACCTCAGTCATATTTCCAAAACAGAAACAGTATTGAAAAATAAATAAATAAAATAAGTAAAGTAAATAATTTTGTTGTTTATGATTACTTCATCCTATAAGTTGTACTTCCATTCATCCAATTCCCACAGTATGTACTGCTGACAGATTTGAATTGAAATCTATCCCTACGTTCATGTGAAGAAAGAAAGAATTAAAAAATACATTGTTTTAACTGTTTGTAGTATTTAGAATTAGGCTAATAAAATTATTAACAACTCATAGCCAGCACAGATCACCTCTCTTGGCCTGGAGCACCATTAATAATTTTGAAAAAGAAATCAGAGCAACAGTTTTTATTTATTTTATTTTTTTATTTTTCCATAGCAACCACACAGGATTGGTTATTTAGCTTTACATCTGGAGCAGTGCCACAGAAGAGAAAGCATCCATCGTGCAAAATTTACTGCTGAAGGAGAGTCAAGAGTCAGTGGGTGGAAATGTTATGTAAATACTTCAACTTGCATGTGGGCGTACACTTATAAAGTAAAATACCATTGATTACACAACATCTTTACATATATACTGTATACCCACATCTGTGACTGCAGCACCACCTCATGACCAGACTGGATCAGTCTTAAAGTCTGATACATGATGTCACGGTTATAACACTCACCTAGTTATCCAGGTCACTTGATGACAGCATGTGCTTTGTGAACATTTTGTTGAGGAATATTGCATCATTTTAACATAGCAAGATATTGTGTCAATAAAGCCTCACAAGACTCACAGGAGAAGTCTAAGAACATTGACCTCTAGCACAGAGTGCATTTACAAAAGCAGGTAAATAATAGACCCTTCAGTTCCAACCTTCAGGCAAAACACAAACTGCAGTGGGGCCTAAAAGCGACTCACTTGATTAGAGGTGCCAATAACATGGATTTAATGATGTTAGATCTTAAGGCAACGGGTCTGTAATTACTGAAGTCAAAGATGCGCTTTTGTTGTGTTAAATAGGAGTGTATTTTTTAACACACTAGACTCTTGTTAAAGAATCCCACGGGAGAAAAGCACACATGTTAAAAAAGAGTGATGTTCAGACATTAAACTCTGTTTCCTAAATCAGTCTGAAGAAACTCAAGTCAAGCAATAAAATCAAAGATGGCGTGTTAAAAGTCACAGGTATTATCCTGCTGAGAGAGGGAACTTTTTCCCTCAACAAGCTTCCTCCAGACTGTTCCACCAGACAAAACATCTTGGAAACTGTTTAATCTCAGAAGACAATTTGAAAGCTAGAGTTGATGACAACCCAGGGAGCTCAGCAGCTGTTTTCAATCTGCATCCTGTTTACTTTCTCTTCATATCTGATATCTGCCGATGGAGGCTTCGGGAAACACCTACCACTCTGCTCCCTGGGGAGAGCACGATCACAGAGGGAATTGTCAACAGCACACCTATTGTCACAGCCGCTCTAACCTGACCTTATAAGGATATGCTCATTTTGCTTCCACACCCTGAAGTGATAGGATAAGGTAAACACACAGAGGGATAAAGGAAAAGATAAGGACAAAAACAGTCCAGATGAAATTGTTAAAGAAAAGTGGGATGTAAAAAAAGGGTTAGTAAAAGTAGCAAACCCTGCAGTCACATGGTGGATAGACAGACAGAGGAAACCCCCCTCAGTCTGAGTCACCATCAGGAAGGGAGCCAGACAGCCTTTCCAACTAAAATCCTCCACCTCCCCTCCCCTGTACTCTTAAATCTATTCTGGTTGTCTGGGCACTGAAAAGTTAAAATGTTTAGTTCATTTTGCAGAGAACTAAACACTGTCTGAACACACTGGGATATTTCTCCTCTATTGAAACACGTCAAGTTTTACTCATAAGCTGTTTGTTGTTCTTAGCAGCGTTACATGGTTACTATGGCGACAGTCAGTTTATAGAAACGGGGTAAAAAGAGGAAATGACGCAAACAAGTGCCTCAGAAACGAGATGTGCCTTTCTAAACTAACAACGGAAACGAATGACAAAGAGAAAAAAATAAAAGCCAGTGTGAGATCTATCTGTCTCTCATTTCCATCAAATGCATCAAACGTTATTTTGCAGGAAATGACTTTATCAGTACAAGACAAGGATCCTCTTTTACCCAGTTCACACATGAATAAAAAGTGCTGAGCCCTGCCCTCCTCACATTGATCAAACTCAGTAGAAAAACAAAAGCCATGCAAAATGATTTGCTGTTAAAGATGGCATGCCACCCTGTCGTCACTGTGGTTAAGCCAGAAGTGCAGTTTCTAAACTGGACGCATTATGTCATGTATGCTGTGTCTATATTTGGCGCTTAAAGCAACACAATTGGGTCGTTAACGACTGCTGATGCAGATGTTGTGGTACAAGAGTTTCATTCATGAGCTCGCTCCACACTCTCCTCAGACGCAAAGCGACCCTTTGCATTAGTATGTAAGGTGAGGCAGTCAACCTAAATACACTACAAGAATGTTAAACAGTTCACTTAAGTTGTACGCCTTTACCCCTTAGGGAAATTTACACTTCTGTTCCAAAAACACCCAACCCATAAAATAAAGCTTTGATGTTTGTTTACTTTGAAACACAAATGTCAATGCCATTTCACAAAACTCTAAAAAATAAAGTCCTATAAATATGGTTTACCAGTTTAAAAACTTTGAAAATATAAATATAAAGATATGACTGATTTTTGGCCTGGTGACCTGTCTACAGTACCCAGCCACTCGCCCAATGACCACTGACGATAGGCTTCTGTTCCAGTGCAAGGATAAATGGGTACAGACGATGGATGGATGGAAAATTTATACATCAAATTTTTCCTTCTGCAGCACAGCCTGTTTCAATTTTATTTTTAGGAAGTCAAGGGGAAAAAAGCACTTGTTGAAGGATGAAGAGGGTTTGGGTTTCTGTTTTTTTTTCCAATAGTGACTTCACCTCAACAGTACGGCCGTGTTTTACCACTGGCATCAATATTTCCTCCATTATCTGAATCAGCCAATTATGACATTCAAGCGCTTCTATTTTCGGGTTCCCGTTTCCACCAATTCACCAGCTCGCTGACATACATGTGTTTGTGTGCATGTTTATATGGAAAAGGGGGAAAATAAGTATTATACCAGCATACAGCATGATGGGTTTTCATGCCCTCTACTCCGGTTTGCCACTGTAGCAAAAACACCAAGTTTGACCCAAAGCTTGCAGTCTGGATTCTAGTTGCTGGTTGCAGCTGCCAGGGTGTTTAAGAGACAAACCATGGCTGGAAATGTAGGTCAAACTCAACACCTTGTAAATGAAAGGACAGGATTTATTAAAAGTGGTACAGGCACTTGGAGGAGTTTAGATATTCTAAAAAAATGCTTGAGTGTAGTTAATGCGATGAAAAACACCCCAACAAACCCTTACTGTTTAAGGTTGATGACTTGACTTTAACTAGTGCCAGTAAGTGTCTAATAGTTTACAGTCTCATTATTGTTTGTTAGACTTGTAAAATAAAGCTCAGGCACAGTAAAATATTTATACATGCCCAAGAATTTTCACACCTTTGGCAAATTTAGATTCAAAGTTATCTATATTAATCCAATGAGTTTGTTTCAGATCGGAACAATAAGAGGAAATTTCTTAATTCCCTCCCCCATAAACAAGCAAACGTTTTTCATAATTGAAGACGAGCTTTTTGCATGCTTCCAGAGATATTTTTGAGAATTAATCTTTTTCAAAAAGGTGTACATATTTGAAGCTGAAAAGGCCTCCTTAGATTCATCATAATTTGTGGCTCTTTTCCCAGATTCTCTGCTGGACTAAAGTTACAACTTAATCTACTCGACATTCAATGCTTCCAGTCAGACAAAAATATCTTAGCAAAAATAAAAAGCCTTTAATTATTAATTTGCTAGTTGTGTGCATAATTTTAAGCTTCTGACTATTTAGATTGATTCAGAGGAAAGAACAAAAAAGAAAGAAAAATACTAAAAATAACAAAAGCAAACAAATCAATTGATTACTACTTGATTACAGCTTGTTTCAGGCCACATAGAGATTTCTTTCAATCAACAGGTAAAAAATACACGCTGAAAGATTTATTTTTCAAGTTTCTCATTTCGTAAATTGAGGTACCTTTTAACAATCTGACCAATGTTCTCTGTGAAACTCACTGTACTCAAGTTTATGTTTGACACGACAACTTGGCAGTTGAATCACCTTGACAGATGGCTGTTGGCAAACAGAACTGGAGCTGGACCAGCCCCAATCCTGTTAACAGAGATTTGAATGACTGAATGAATGCATAAATGGTGCTCCTTCCCAGCAGACAGATACACTCCACCATGCATACAAACTTTTATTTGAAAACTGATTTGCATACAAATATATGTTTCTGAATAAGTTCAGCAGCACATTTTTCATTTGAAGAATCAAAAAAACAAAAATAAAAATAGACATCTGAGAATGACCGTGTTACGTCAGTCAAACCTCAAAAGGTAAGAAATGTCAGAGGCAAAATGACCAGTAGGCGTGCTTTGCAGATGCTCTTTTTTTTATAAAGAAATGAGAAGCTAGAATTGTGGGTACTTTTGTGTGATTTCATCTTAGCAGTTCTACAGGCTTTGAACATCTGACAGCATTAGGAATTATTTTGAATAATGGAACATCTACAATTATTCTGTTTCATTTTCTGTTGTTACTGCTGGCTTTAGAAGACCCAAACTGAAGCAAGACAAAAAATTCTGATAGCTCAGAGAAGATTAAAGCAGAAATAAAAGAAAGAAACCTACAACCCATGGCAAGCCAGTGTAGACTACAGGTTGATACTAAAGTTTATTATTTATTAGCCAAATATCTTTCAAACTGTTTGGGTTTAAAATGTCACTGTTAGTCACAACCTTTAAGGAGTATTTCTAGTTATCTATGTATTTTTTTTGTGTCTAAAGGATATTTGAGTCTGCCCTTTTCTGTCCACACCGGCTTCTAAGACTTGCACACAAAAGTTTATTTTGTTATAAAAACCTTCTGCGATTCAATTTTTAAATACTGTGTTTAAATGTATCCAAATATTCATATAGTTCAAGATGAACAAGTCTGTGAGGATTTGAGGCACCACCACAAATCTGTGCTTCACCTGCCTCTGAGAGCTAAATCCCTTAAGACACAAAAATGTTTAGTATGAACTAGAAGCTCTGTCTTCTGAAAGATTTTATGCCCTTATTTGTAGTTCAATGTTGTGTGATTTTATTTTCAGATAGGAGAATGTGAAGTGGTTGCAAAACAGTAAAATATGAGAAATATAAATTAAAACCTAACAGAAGTTAGTGTTTTATGTTGACCACAAAAGTCAAAGCTTTGTAGCGAAGAATTAACAATAGCTGGGCTCAATGGAAGTGAGCCTCAAAGGATATTTACAGAAGAGATGAAGAAATGCTGATGTATATCAAAGCAGCATGTTCACTTCCGTCCTTTATCATCCAGATGAAAAGGTCTTTGAACCACCGACTAAGACATCTGTTCAGCATCTCTATAGTTTTTCTGCTGAAAACCTGCAATATTTCACATGATAAATCTCTTGTTGAGAATTTGTTTAGTACTCCTCTTGAGGTAAAAGGAAAACACTGCTGTTTAGCGCCCCTCCTTTTATCTTACTCAGCAGGACTCTCTGCACAAAACAAACAGCTAACAAGATATATGGGAGCGGGAAAGGAGGAAATCTGTTGTTCATTAGTAGACTTTTTATTTAGGGGAAGAGGCACGAGCTATTATTAGAAAAAGATGCCTGAGGAAATAACAGCAGTGGCATTTAGAAGAATTGGTGTAAACAGGACATATCCAACAACATAACGTCAACGTTTCCATCATATTAATGTTTTTTTTTTTCCATGAAACATTATCATGCTTAATTCTTCCACAGGAGTTTCTGTTGCCTGCAATTGTTAAAGAAAAGTCTTAGAATAGTTTGTTGTTTGTTTGTTGTGAACACCATGTTAACCCTAAATGCCACACATTGTTGAATTCCGCTATGAATAAGTTTTGGAGAATTTCCTCACCCCCTTATCAAACTCTAAACCATTCATTGTGCTTCTTGTCAAGATAAAATTGTGTTCTCATGCCTTTTAAATATTGTTCCGATGCCATAAATGGGCAAGTTTCCTAATTTTTCTAACAATTGAACACTGTCTATCTTGAAGCAATGAATGTTAATGCGCTGAAAACAGACACTTAAAGTTTAGGAAAGGAGACAGGTGTGAAAAAGCCGAAACCTGAGCAAAGTGGACATTACACAGAAAAGGTGGTAACAGAAAATGTCTGGCATGTCGAAATTTGTTTTGATCAGGGCAGCTTTAAAATGGTGGCTGACAACTAGCTTCTGCTTCAAGTTAACAGCCAGAGGTTTCCTTCATCGTGTCCCTCCACAAATGTCAAGGCAGAGATTAGCAAAGAAGACCTACAATCAATTCAAAAAGTTACATTGAAATGAATAAAACAAGTGTTGCAGTTATGTTTAATTTTAGGAACCGGTATATGTCTCATCAGTTGCAGAGTCAGAGATTTTGCTAAAACCTTTCTATGTTATGAAGGTTTTTTAGATGATAAGACGCTCTTTGGACAAGACAGGCTTGAGCTTAACTATCAAAAAAGTCTGAGGCACTTCGATTTTAAAAATATCAAATTGCTCTTTTAATATGTAATTAGTTAAAAACGTAAACACTGTGAAGTTTCTTAGCTATCATGAAATTTCATGAATAATAAAAAAAATTGTTTATTGTGAAAAATTATGTGTCTTTGAAACAATACATTTCTTGAAAGTGTTTTACACATTTATTATCGGTGGCAATAAATTCTGGAGTGTGTTGTACTGGTATGAGTGCCTACACAATTTAAAGTAGTTTCTACCATGAAAACTCAGTAGTCACTACCAACACCACTACTACACAGAGAATATATAGTCAAGTACAACCTTATCAATGATATTTTTACAGACTAAAAACTGCATAAAGGTCATCTATAGCTTCTATGAAAAAGTTGTGAAATATCGGTCATATGTCATTTTGAGGTTGAGACTGATAAAGTTTGATAGTTAGATTTATTAATTGTATGACTTTGAAAGACTGAAGCAAAACATTAGAAAGTAGGTCAAAGGAAAATAAGCTTAGCATCACACGCCTGTGGTTCAGGGAGCTGTAAAGCTGCTTGAAGGAGGATGGTAATTTGGCAGATTTACTAACATGACGTGGACGATGAAAGGAAGGCACAGAGGGAAAGAGGAGGGCTGAGATACACCAAAAGCAAACAGACTGGGGAAGAGAGAGTCAGAGAGAGAGGGGCTGGTTTCAGCACCAGCAAGTCATCTATCTTTGGCTGTGCTCGCGCCCCAGCTGCTGCTGGTTCAAAGTACGGTCACTGGCAGAGAACCAGCCAAAAGGCTGCGAAAAAACACTCACGCAGCTACTTCACATGCAGAGGGAAGTGAAAAAGAAACAGAATGTCTTTGGCACAAATCAGAGTCTCAGACTCAAGTCCAGCATCACATACTTTGGACTTCAAACTGCCACAACATCAAACTCAGATTAAAGTGTTGAACGGAGGAAGGGCACCGCTAATGTTTATTTTGCCAACCAAAAAAAAAAGAAAAAAAAAAAAACATTTGCAAAAACAAGCTAATTACAACCAAGGTTGCAGTAAGAAATACCACTCTGAGAAATATGTTTTTTATTGTCTGAGGAATAAGTTGCAGCCTATAAATCAAATCTGCAGCAAATGCCAAATAATTGGGAAAAAGTGGGAATGCGTGAGTGATGCTTAATTGCACAACTTAGCATAATTTTCCTATTTCCAAATGTCTTTGTAAATTGATCATCTTTGGTCTTGTGCTAACCTATCTGGGATACTGTTTGTCCAAAATAGCTGAATGTACAGGTTTGCATCTGAAAGTGTACAGTTTGAATTTACACAGGAGTTTGTTTAATACACAACCAGTGAGTGTTTACAGAAGGTGAAGTGCATGTCCAACTTAACCATGTGACCTCTGTAGGTGTGCAGAGAGCCATGTGAGTTGAACAGTACACATACATTTTCCAAGTGTGGCAATTACCTTGTAAGGACTTGTACGCTCTTAGACCCTGAACGTGACTGTGCCCGTGTAGCTGCTGGCATTGTTTGCCATCTCCAGGCCAGCTCTAATGGTGTTCTGTTTAGTTCCTTGGAGACTGTCGAGGTGAGGAAAGTTAGATGTGAGGAACAGGCTAATGCTAGGGCGTGGCAGTCAGTAGATGAAGACTGATGAGGGTGGATTGAGCCAAAAAGAGACATGACATTGTTCTGCTGTGGGTGTGAGACCTGCTTCCTGCAGCAACCATTTTAAGCTTGATTAATAGAAGAGGTCCACAGAAGCAAAGCTGTGGTTGTTAATTATATCCAAATAACGTCATGAGCGAGTTGTGTTCCTTTCCCTTTGTTTAGCTTTCCCTGAAGAGGGGAAAGTACACTGGAAATACTTAACTACTACAACTGTGCATAAAATACATTGCCATTCATATTTCTCAACCCAGAAAATAAGACAAGGTTGAAATTTACTTTAATAAGTGCTGAGATTCTGCAACATGATTTAGAGCCTTGCAAAAGGGTTAATTTCTTTTTATTTTTTATTTTTATTTTGACACATTACCATCACAAATTACAGTATTTTATTATTTGGATTGTAAACCTTAAACTAACATAAAGCAGAAATGTTTAAAGGAAAGTCGGGTTTCCATCAGGCCACAAAAATAAGCACTTCAGATTTGACTTAGACTTTTACTCCCATGACTTTACTTAAACTAGGGGTTGAAGGCACAAGCCTTATTACCATTCTTTATCTCATGGAATAAGGAGTGAAAATAAGCCAGCATGTGGGCTTCTGACAGCTCCAGTTCTGCAGCACATATTTGCTGTGAAAGGATTTGGTTGATTATTAGACACAGTTAGCGGCAGCTTCAAAATAATGACCATAGAGACCTCTCTTAAACTAAACAGCTCATTAGATGACTTTAGTTTGTTCTACAAACCTTTGTTAAAATAAGCATTACTACTAGAAAATGCAGAAAAACACTTCCTGCTATGTTCATTAAGAAAGTTTGCATTTTCTATTATTTGCTCCCTACATTATATTGTTATTTGTTGTGAATATATTTACTATAACACAGAAAAATCTACATTTGACATGGAAGAATCTGTTGAAAGGACAACTAGCCATCATTCACTTCTTCAACCTGGCTTTTATGAAACGGGGGGAAAGAAAGTAATTCCTCAGAGAAGGACAAAAGAAAAAAGCCATGTTGAAAGTTTGCCACAAGTCATGTGATGGAAACAACAAAGATATGGAAGAAGGTGCTCACATTAGACCAAAACTTAATTGTATGTCCCAAAAATGTCTATGATTGATGGAAAATGAACACCTTTTCATCTTCTACAAGCTATCTCCACTGTTGAACATGGCGGTGGCAGCACTCCACAAAATGCAGGACATTCTGTGGGGATGCAGGACAGGGAAGCTAGTCAGAGCTGAAAAGTTTTAAGAGAGCAGAGATAACATCCAGAACTACAATGAACTGGGATGGAATCACAACACACCCATGTTTTGATCTAGTCAATGTCCGGACCTAAGTCCAATTGAGAAACTTGGGCAAAACTTGAACATTCATTCTTTTTTATTCAGAGTGACAGAGCTTGAATTATCAAGTATGCTAAGAAGAATGGGCAAAATGTGCGTGGTTGTAACATTACAAAATACAGAAAAGTTCAAGAGGCATAAATCCTGTCTAAAAAGTATTGCAGTTATTGTTGTGAATTTCCACATTCTGTCATATAAAGGATCAATGTATCCCACCATCACCAAAAGCAATTAAAAATATTTACTTATTTTTTATTTTACAATAATCATCAGCTTAGCAACTCTTTTGGTTGTGCTTTGTTGGTGAGAACTTTCTGATCTGAATGTACAAAAGCAAAACTAGAAATAAAAACATGTTTCATTTCCACCTCACTCCACCTTTAGAGTTAATTTGCCCACCTATCACTTTGAGGTCAGTTGATATGACAAACGTGCAATCCAAATGAGCATGGAAGTAAAGTTACAGATGAACAGTTATTAAGCATTATGCAGGATGATGTGTGAAATGACCATGAAAACCTTCATTAGCGCTGTCAATGAGAATTACATCCACCTCTTTAACTGTCTGATAACTGTCTCCTGCAGTCAGCTGCACCCTCTGACAAAGCTTTGTGTTTTCTACCTAATCACATCTGACATCATCTTTTAACTCACAACACTGAATTAGTTAGACATAATCACCACTTTACAACTGGGCCTTGATTGGCTTCTTACATAAAACTCTATGTTTATTTAGTATTCATATTTCTAAGTGTTATACGTGCTGATATTAAAAACACTTTAAGTGTTGCACAAAAGAAGAAAATGTTCAAAGTAGAAGGAAATGATAACTGAGACCTGCCCTTTCACTTCCTTCAATAGAAACAATCTGATTAGCAACAGCAGCATTTTCAGAAAGCTACTGCAGAAAAAGAACAACATATGGGTGTGTATGAAGTGTGACGTGTGTATAGAATCTAGTTTGTGACATTATTCTTCGAAATACAGTGATCATTTCTCAGCATTACATGTCTTGCGATATCTAGAGATTTGATTTTTTCTATTTGCAAAATTGTTAAAGTTCAGTCAGGTTGGATAGAAACTGCCTGAGAACATACATTTTTAGTTCTTTTCACGTCTTTTGTAGTTTGACTTGACCATTGAATACACACATACACACACACCCCGATCTAAACATTATATTGTAGTTGTGGTTGTATGTTTAAGGTTGCTGTTCTATTTTTTCCAAAGTCTCAAGCTTTTTGCAATTTATAACAGGTTTTGAAAAAGCAAAAAATAAGGTTTAGTCACCCCATATCATATATCTTTATATTTTGAAGTTGACAGCACTGAAAAACAGGAGGCCTTTATGGGCATGAAATGCAGGAAGAAATGCTTCTTGCTGTGCATGACGCACTGTGATTCCCAGCCCAGCTCAGAGGGAGCTGAACAGGTACAGTGAGTCATATTTTTGCCCATCAGATTAACAACCCCCTGCTGCTTTGTGCATATGTGTGTGTGAGAGGCTTTATAATTGTCAACTAGCGCAGTGTGATTGTGTGAGTGCATGGATGTCTGTGCACGCCGCGCCTTTGGCTCAGGAAGGAGTCGTTTCCAGTGCCATGCCCAGGCTTTTTCCTGCTGATGCTGGGATTCTGGCAGCAAAATCATCTAACTTCCTGTCCTCAGCTTTAGGCGGTCAGCTATAAAAGGCTCAGTGATTGCACCTGCCAGTGTTTTACGGGAAGTTTCATGGGGACTGAAATATGGAAGCTTACGCCCACTTTTCTATCAACTTGCATTGAAGGGTTACCCAGAATGGAACAACAGGCTGGGACACTTAATGAAGTTAATATTTTAAGTTTTTTTTTTTTTTGCTTTTTTTCTATGAAGTATAGAGAATACTGTTTCTTTAGGAGAATAAACTGCAATTATCACCTATATTGAGGAAGGAGGAATTGCAGGAACAGATATTCAAGAGTAAAGAGTTGTGAAAGATGAAATCCAGAACACTTGCAGTCTTATGCACATGTTTGTATATTTGATTAGAGAATGACACTCTTTAATGCCACATCACCCTT
The DNA here is from genome assembly GCA_903066815.1 of Brachyrhaphis roseni. NCBI lineage: Eukaryota > Metazoa > Chordata > Actinopteri > Cyprinodontiformes > Poeciliidae > Brachyrhaphis > Brachyrhaphis roseni. The sequence continues at coordinate 130,601 of CAEFZY010055476.1, read as the reverse complement.
ACGGGAACAAGCAGGCCCTGGCTAAATAGACAGCCTCCTGCCTCTAAACCCTTATTAACTCCTACCAGCTCATGGATTAAGTCGAGGATCCAGACAGCTAACAACCTTGGATGTGTCTGGCAAAAGCGGCTCAGCCATTCACAACACCTTATGACAGGCCACTACCTCATGGCCTTGTCCTCCACTACCGCCTGTAGGGGGACATTTGCAAAATAAGTGAGTAGTTTGTACAGACAGAGGAGGATGGAGAGTGGAACAAAGTGTATAATTTAAATGCAAAAAGAAGATGAGGTAAAGACACTGCTTATGTGCTTATGAGCACTTATGAGCCTCATAAGCACATGCGTGGGAATTTTGGTTTGATTCACAAAGTGCAAAGCTGAAATCTGATGCAAGAAAAAGGCAATGGAACAAAGACCAAACAACACATTGGTACTCACTGGTTTTCAAATATGACCACAGCACTCTTGAGAAGTTAAATCAGGATGTAACTTCTCATCCTAACCAAGAAAAGCATTTTGGTTAGGATGAGAAGTGAATTTAGTAGTCACTGAGATGTAAGAGATATTTGCAAACTGATTATTAAAATAGCCCTGTGTTGAAACTGTGACCTTTCCAGAGTGTACCACGCCTCTGGCCCATTGACTACTGGAGATAGATACGAGCCCCCTGGCAACTCTGCAAGGATAGGCATGTTAGATAATAAATGGATGGATGAACACGCGTTCATCCATCCGTTAAAAGAGTTGGGGGGCATTTTTATTCTTACCTGAACTAATATGTCTATTTTTATTAGCACATCTGAGCATTGAATTCAAGTTGCATGAATACTTTCACACTCAAAAGTTGTTTTGTAAGCTATTTCAGGGTGTGGGAAAAAAAAAAAAAAAAACTCTTACACAACGGGGAACAAAGATTTCAGTCAGTTGTTACATTAAGATGGCATTTGGTAAGTTATTTTGTCATGTCACGAAAGCTGAAGGAATTCATACGGTTTTCCAGGAAAGAAGTAATATCTTCAGGTTCCACCTTAACCCTTGAGAAAAGCCACTGTGATTTCACAGACACATGCACAATGCAACTTAGAGCTTTAGGAACTGTGTTTACAAAATTTGTGGAATATTTCAGCATAGGATTCCTCCTTTGAGCCACACCTATGGTAAAATGATAAATGGCTTGTATTTGTAGTACACATGTTTTATTCCTGTAGAGCCCAAAGAATTCAGTCATTCACTCATTCATCCACACATTCACCTGTTGATGGTGGTGAACTACTGAATGGTAGCCACAGTTGTTCTGGGGCAGTCTAACAGAGGCCAGGCTGTTATACACCAGTGCCATCATGCCCTCTGACCCCTACCAGCAGGCCAGGTGGTTGAAGTGTCTTGCCCAGGGACACAGCGACTGCGACAGACAGAGTGGGGGTTTGAACCGGCAGTCCACCGGATACAGGATGAAGTCCAACCATCGTCACTCCAGATGGTTACGAATATACAAATTTGCATAAGAGCAAATATATTTAAATGTTGTCCTGTTACAAAAATTTTTATCATAATTTTATGTAATAATCCGACCCAAAGGAGCGCATCCCTTAACTATCACCCCCAAAATGCTTATATCTTAGTCAATGGATCAATGACGAATAATTTTTACAATAAATATCAAAAAGTTGTGGTGTGAAAATTTGTTGAACTCCACAGCAAACTCCACTGCAAACCGAAATATTGAAGCTTCTTTGAAGTATTTTTCAGAGAAAAGAGGCTGACTAAAGTTTAAAATGTCTTTATGTAAAAATTTTGAAAACCAGTGTTGATTTGCCTCACACCTCACATTTACACACTACTTTGTTTTGGTCTGTGACATAAAATGACAATAAAATACAATAATGTTTATGGTTGTTTTATGGTGAGTCTAAAAAAGTCTAGGGTATATGAATACTTTTTGCAAGGCAACGTATCTAGCAAATATCAAATAATTTTTAGAGTCACTGCAGTGTTAAGGAGGCAGTTTCATAAGCTCATTTGGTAGATTAGGGACTTATGTTTACCCTTGTGTGAAATTGCTAAAGTTACATAATGTCCCCAGACAAGTAAAAAAAATAAAACAAATGACCAATTATCAGTGTCTCCCCACTGAAAGCCAAAACATGGTTTTAGCAAAGACTCGTGCAGGTGCAGGTGAGAACACAGGTGGTTTGTACTTGTAGCATGTTTTTGCAGGACTGATAATTTCAGGCGTGTTTACGAGTGTATGCTGTGTATGTAAACCATTAGCATCCATACATTTTAAATACAAGTGGCTGTGTTAAAGTTGTACGGAGTTGAATTACATGATCGAACGTCAGCAAAAATCCTTGATGTTCCTTGATGTGCGCATTACTGTATTCATTGTGGGGTATTCCAGTGCTGGTGTGTGTGCGTTCATGTGCCCCTCTGTGCTGCCAGCTGTGTTGAGCCAACAGCCAGTTCAGGGAGGGGTAATCCTCAGGTGATGACATTTGAGTCTGGCTGCACAGCTTAGCACAGGACAGTTGTTTGCACAGTTTTGAGCGGAGATGAAGTCACATAAAATAACATGAGAGTGTGCAGTTAGCAATTTATTATTACGAAAACTTGTTGGAAAATGCTGTGTGGTTTGGGCTTGTGGGGAACGTTGTGTTCTGGAGATATATTTCCTAAAAGAAAAGACTCATCTATCACGAAGACGTTGCCTAAAACAGTTAATGTAAAGAATGTATGCGCACATACATCCTTAGCTGTATTTAAACATGAAAATTAAACTTTTTGTAATAACTGGTTGGTCTATTTTAGTTACTTATGTGGTCCCAAAGGGAATTTCTGAGCTCTATTTTACAAACTTGCAAGGTTTGAAACAAAATAACAAGCTTTAGTCTTCTTATGCCATGTTTGTTCTGCTTTATGATGGACTTCTACAAGGAGTATAAAATATGCTTTTTTAACTGCATGCCAAATTCCTCTCCATCTGACAAATTGTGCCCTATTGGGCACAAACTTTAGCAAAAACCATTTTATACGGCAGCAGACGACGGACGTTTTATTTCTGCAGAAGTCTTAATTGGACTCTCCGGAGGGCAGTAAATGAGCGGGATGATATGCTCTGCGCAATCTAGAGAAACCCAAGAAATCAAAGGAGGACAGATTTGATTTGAGGAACTCGCTTGGGGAATTATTTTAGATCAAAATGTTAGCAACTGTTTTCATCTGTAATCCTGAGGCTGTAGTACGGCTCTGTTGTTATATCTGGGTAAGTATTGATGCACATATCAGTTTCACTAAACAATTTCACAGATATAGGACCTAAAGTATGTTGAGTGGCAGAGACATGAACAGATGCATTCATGCAATCATAGGCATCACCACACCTATTTTTCTGTACCCTCCCAAATGTTCTGATGCAACTGGCTCCTCCCAGGTACAATGTGTTGCTATAACAGTTTCTTTTGGATTGTATTTGACTGACCAATGTAAAGTAGTGAAGTAGATGAAAATGTATACATGATCTGCAGAATTTTAATTAATATATATATGTGTGGGAAGCAAATGTATTCAATCCATTTTATGCTGACACTGCAAAATACAACCCAGCACAACACATTTTCTTTATAAGTAATCTATGAAAATCCAGAAGTTAAAAAGAGAACCATAATGAACAAACAATAACAACAACAACAACAAAAACAAATAAATAGAAGAATACTATTTTTAGTTTACCACAAGATTTGTAGAGGCCACGGCAAATTTTCAAGAATCCTGGTCTGTTTAAATGAGACCAACCAAACTGCACATTACTCTGGATACACCAACTCCATTATGAAACCTGATGATGTTCTTTTTCCACAGAGGTAGGCAAACAAGTCGAAGTGGGACAGGATGGATATAAAAACTGGACAATCATGAACAAAAACCTGTTAGAGGCCCATGAGACGTAAGGTAAGGCAACTTCATTTATATAACACATTTTCAGCAACAAGGCAATTCAAAGTGCTTACTGACATAACTGGGTAAGAGGTTTACTTTTTTTTGTAGAATGACAAACCTACAGCCTACAATGAAGTTATATTGAATATGTGCCTCTTAGAATGGTCCAGTTAATGTTAAGCAAAAAATTTAGTTTTTAGATTTAAAAAACTGGAGGAGACATTTCAGAAAAACAACAAAAAAACCCATACAACTTTAATTGCAGCAGAAGATGCTTCTTCAAAGTACTCAAATATCTGACCACTAATGCATGACAGTTTTTTACATGTAAAAGAAATTTAAACGTACATATTGTCCACAAATATTCACTGCTTTTTATTGGTATGCCAAATGAAACCCCAATAAAAGCATTGCTATTTGAAATTGTAAGGTGACAAAATATGAAAAGGCTTAAGTTCAGTGCGTTACCAAACAAAAAATGACCAAATATAGCTCAATACCTAAACTTTATTTTTATTACTTAAAGGATTATTGAATTAAAAACACCTCTAAAGAATGAATATATAGCTTTTGTACTTGAAGTCCTTCAAGAGTTGCTAAACAACATGTCAATTATTTGCTTAGTTAGCTTCATTCATTTCCACCCACACTCATTCTGCTGTGATTACGTGGCTCGGGCATGTTCTGAGCACTGAGCACAGGAATAACTCGCTGTGCTTTTATACCGCCACTAAATGCAGAAGTTCACCACGTGACAGTGAGGTGACATCTTCAGATGTTTTCCCATCACGCCCCGCAGATGTGATGCGCAGTGCTGAGGCAAGTTTTCAGCAACCGCAAACTTCCCTTTATCTGTGGGAACAATTACACACAGTGGCGAAACGACCCCCGACCGAAAGGGACCCAACCTTAGGGTGGCTCTGCTTCCTGTGACGAAATTACCTCCACTGGCACTTTTTAACTTAGCTGAGCGATTAAAACGCTGTTGTAAGGTGCCACAGTAGTTTGCTTCCCACAAGTTAAGTATGACATACGTTTTGGATATGGGTTAAAAGAAAAAGATTTTGTGTATTTTATTGTATATAGATATATTTTTGTTGGATTTAAAAAAAAAACAGGTCAAACCAAATGGTGAAAGGAATAGTTTAGTATTCAATATGATTAATCTTTTTTTGTGGGCTTAATATGAGGATGTTTTTTTTTTTTTTTTAAACAATTATGTCCAGTCAACTCAAAAAATCATGTCTACTTACAGTAAATGAAAGTCGCTACCATCTTGGCCAATGTTACTAATCACATGACAACCAAGCTGAGTACGAAAGTGAAACTAAATCCATGGGGTTTTCCAGCAACCCTGAGTCCAAGGTATTACTTTCATGAACACATTTCAGGGAAAAGATTTAGCCTCATGCAGAATCTTTGAGCATCAGTAACATGGTTGTTACTTGGCTTTTAATGATAAAAGCCAAAATAATCAAAACGCTGAGTAAGACGGATATCGGAAAAAGAAGAAGCAGCTTTGACATTACAGCTAATAAATCTTGTCCTAGCAGTTTTTGTGTGCAACCTAATTTGCAAACCTAAACCTGTTGCAGTTATGTAAAAAAGTGAAAAAGCTCACACATCTGTTGTGAGAAAAACCTAAGAAAATCTATTGAACATAAATATTTAATGGTCAGCCTGGGGACATAAACCAAAAGCGTGAAACCAGGGTGACCTGGCACCTTCTAGGACAGGATGGAGGTTGACAGAGCTTCCTGCTGGCACAACTCAGCTGGCTTCCCAACTAACACTGCTTAAATGTCACCACGTTCTAGCACCACATCAGCAAGAGCCGTAAGTGTTTCCCCAACCTTTGCCTACAAGAAAACCTCGCTCAGGATGCACACTTTTGCCAGCAGCACCTTCCTTTGCACTCATTCATTTTCACATCGGAGCTGTAACATTTTATGTTGCTGGTGGGCAGAAGTGGAAGACATACTTCTCACCAACACTGGCACTAAGAAAATAAGTTAAGACACTTGCAGGTGACAAAAAGAAAAAAAACAAAAAAACATTATACCTCCAGAGATCTTGCATTAGCCAAGAAATCTGATGTAAACCGCCAACATTTCAGAGAAGAGGTTAGTCTGATGTAACACCACTGAACACACAACGGTAACAAGGTAATGCTAGTGGGCCCTCTGCAGGCCTGACATTTGCCTTCAGGTTGCCACAAAGCACTAACAGAGCAGTTAAAAATATTTTGTTTCCATTTTATGCATCCATCATATTTACATTTCATTGTCATCGCTAACAGACATTGAAAATGTTTAAAGTTAAAATGTGAGGTTACTTAAAAAGGTTAAAATATATATATATATATATATATAAATAATGTTCCATATACAAACATCCTCACTTATTATCTGCCCGATGTGTCTGTGCTGTTGTTATTCTTGTTCGATAACATTTAAAGCTCCCCTAATGTTCATGTTCAGTTAGTTTGCCAGTAGTGAAAATTAAGTGGGATTCTACCGGTGGTGAGCCCCCTAGAGGTAGACATTTTAGATGCAATCTTGGTTATGGCCCACAGGTTTGTCAAAGTGGCAAACAAAATGCCTCAGCTATCAAATGTCACAAAAACAGCCACACTCCAGACACATTAAATACATTCTTCTGGGTGTGCCTGAGTATAATAATTGTTGTGGATGTCGAGTCAGATTACACAGGTTTGTTTGACGTTGTTTTGCACATATATGAAGACAGACAGTGTCTCCTGATTAAAAGCGTTTTTTTGCCATTTTCCTCAAATTTGCATTGTATTAATTATATGGTTCATCAATGGTTTCTGGGACAGTCCTGCAGTCCACAGCAGTTTATTTATTTATTTATCTATTTTTATGCACTTTCAAGCCTTAAAACAGAGTTCACAAGCTTTCCACTTTTCAGGAACTTTTCTAACAAAGCAACTTGCAATTTACTGCTCAGATTTCTTTTCTTGCTGTACATGCACCACTGACTACATATCATGAGAGTTATTCTATGCCTCCCTATTATTTCAATTTTCCTGAGACCACATGCCCCTGTCCTTTCAGATTCATGCTCATTAAACCTGCTGAGAAGGAAAACAGCATGACCTCGCTTGTCCTCAGCACACTGTGTCTCCTTTCTGCAGGATGGCACAACGCCCAGACGGCTGCTGCTTGCGTGCCTTCGCTATTTGGGTAGATTTGCATCTGGGCAATAGAGACAACAGGGATAATTCACCACTTATTGTTTATGTGTGTGTGTGTGGGGGTGTGTCTTTGTGTGTTTATGCAATTGTGTTTTCTCAGTCTTTGCAAAGTCTTCCTTGCCATCACTTCTTATTTTGGTTATTTTGTTGTCAGTCTCCTAAAGTAGGTATATAAACAAACAAACAAATAAATAGTAAGTAAAATTCAGTTACAAATAAATAAGAAATGTAAAAAAAAAAAAAAAAAGGATTATAAAGGTGCACTCATGACCAACTCATATTTCATAAAGCGTATTGTCGGAAACTGCCTGGTAAACAATAGCAAAATGCTGCTATTCATCATGAGGGTAAAGGCATGACGTGTAAACTGTAATGCTCACACTACCAGTGATGAATGTCAGCAGCCTGCTGTTGTGCCTAAAGGTCGTAATTTTAAGAACAAAACTTTTCCAGGAAACATTTATTCCAAGAATATAGAAAGAAATAAGAACAATTGATTTTATTTATTTAGTAAATGTTTTGAGCCCAGTAAAAATTCTCAAATATGTTTTAAAGAGAATTTTAAAAACATAAAAATGGAAAGGCTGCAGGGCATTTTCTTTGGTTGAAGTCATTTATTTTTTATGAAAAAACATATCACGTAAGTATAATTTCTCATATTTGTGAACTTTATAAATATTGTGCTAAGTATTTACATAAGTCAGATCTCTAAAGAGTCTTCTGTCTTCTTCAAGTAAGACCTTAAGAAGAAAAGCAAATGATAAACTTATGCATGTTTTAGGTGAGTTGTGTCTGGAAAATGAATCTTTTGTAACTGAATTAAGCCATGTTAACATGAGTTGTTTTAGTTTGTTCTGTGTTTTGTTATTTGTGTTTGTTAGTTTCTTATCTCTATTTATTCTGTCTTGTTTCTGTTTTTCACATCAGTTCCTTTTTAGTGATTCTGTTTATTTATGTTTATTTATTATCAGTCCTTTCTTAGTTACTCTAGTTTTTTTTATGTTTCTTTGTCTAGTTATTTCATTAGATTTATTTCCCAGTCCTCTAGTTCTCTAGTGCTCTCCATTACCCCCTGTGCCATTCTCCCTCTCACACTGATGGCTTTTTCCTTCCGTTTTACTCTGTTATTCTCCCTGTTTTTTTTGTTTTTTCATTAAACAATTAAGGTGATCCATACTCCATCTCCAGTCTGCATTTTGGTCCTTCAACAAACACACCTCATGAAAGAGGCTTGCTGCTATTGAAACAAGAATCCCTCTTCAGCTATTTTACATACAAAAAAAAAAAAAAGCAACAACAAAAAAAACAACTCAAACTGAATATTTGTGAAATACAACACCATTTAGTAGAAATATGTAAAGGCTGTAGTGCTACCATGTTACTTCACAAAGTAATTGTGATGCAGGCTGTGGGCTGCATCAGTCCACCCAATGACGTAACTGGAATATCTTTCAAGCAACCAAAACACCTGGAAAAGCTCATGGGTGTACCAGCTTCAGTGGTGCTTGGCAAATGACAACCTATCGCAAGATCTAAGGTTTACACTGTCAGCAGACCCAGAACAGACTGACAAGTCCAAGTTGATAAGGCGAACTGATAGAGTTGGCTGACATAATTTTTTGTAGGAGCACATGTTAGCAGCTAACTTAACAACCGTTGTGTAAGTCTAGATGTTTACTATGCATTAATGTTGTGTAGGATTCCATAAATATATACATTTTCAGTTTGAGTTGATTTAACTAGCTAAAACAGGGGTCTGTCCGATTAGCTGTGTGATTAGCTATCTTTCACCACTTCGACCACCAATGTGATATGACATCTTTTCGTCTGCAGATGACTCAAATAGCTGCTGCAAGGTTTTTAACTGGTATGCCAAAAATACAACATATCACCTCTATTCTGGTCTCACTTCACTGATTGTACATTTTGGTGCTCGAATGAACACTTAAAAATCCCACCTTACTTCTCTGGACTTCTTCATCAATATGCTTACATTCTTCGCCCGTCAGGTCAGATGAAAAGCAGCTCCTGATCTTAGAGGATACTGGGCGTTTTTGTGAAATACTGTACCCCTCCGCATTAGAGAGGGTCCTTCAGCAACTACTTGCTTTTATTATGCAGCTGTCAACAATGATCCAAAGCATAACTATGATTTTCTTTAGCAAGTGGTATTTGTATTTTAAAGAAATAAATGTTGCTTGTGATGCAATGACTTTATAGAAATTCACATTTGCTAATGTTGAAATGTGTGGGATTCACTGCCAAAAAGTTAAAACTTATTTTTGAAATGCAATATTTTCACCTTTGAGTTCTTCCTACCCTTTATTATGGAGGTGTATTGTAATAAATGTAATGTTACATAATCCTTGACCGCAGTTTGAAACTCATAACTGAAGTTCAGAAAATACTTTCCACAAAAGTTTATTCAGCTTAGTTTCTTTTTGCCGTCAACAGATGCACAACATCCTATTATAAATCATGTCATTTCATGTGTGAAGGCAGATGTTGCGTGTGTCTGTGTGTAGGCGGTTTTCAGCCACTTCCTTTTGTGAAAACCAATCAAGGACATCATGTTCTGAGCACGACTTGCTTTCACTTTACTGAGCAGCCGCAGAAAAGCTGATGACAAGAGTACAAACAACATGTTTTCTTTGAAAGACGAGGGACGAAACCTTCAATAAAGAGTTTGAAGACGACCTGAGATAACTGCACAGTCACTAGCAAGTATTGTAGCAACGGTGGTTGTGTAATTGGCTTGGTCTGTGGTACAGTGGCATGTGTGCAAAAAAGAAAGAAAACCATCACAAAATCACAAGGACTTCCCTGCCTTTGTGTTGTTTCTCCCTTGGCTTCGTTTGCATAGACTGGTTAATTGTTTCACAAAATTTTACTGTGCTCCTCATTTCTCTGAATGTCTCTGACCTGCATTGTAATCACAAGGATTCAGGCAGGTTTTCAGAAGATTTGTGATACAGGGAACAAAGGCTGGTGTTTTGGCTGACTGTCGAAGCCTTTCATGGGTTTAGTGGTGTCTGCTCTGTACATTTTGTCCTACTATGGGATATTTATGCAAGCGGTTTGTAACTGTTTGATTGGTGTTATGATATACATAATGTAGCGGCAGTATCAATAACCAAATTGACATTTATAGAAAATGCTCCTTATGCAAGATTATAAAATTTTGAGAAATTAAAAAAAGAAATATGCATTAATAGGAAAGCTGCACCTGTTGTTTAAGCTGCTGTACATCTTGTTCCAGACACACTCCATGCATTTGAATTCTATTTTTTGTGAACAGAGACATATTCAACTGAAAATATAAACATTGATATGTGATAAAAGATCTCTTGTCACAGCTTTTGCGTTTTCACAAGGCAGTTTAAACAACACACCGGCTCCTCCTCACGCACACACCCACATGATCCAGCAGCTAACAGTAACGCAATATGATCAAAAACATTGATATTGACACAAATACACAACAAAAAGCTTTTATGTAACATGAACGATTTGTGCTGAACTTTGAGGAACTTTTGCTTCGAAAAAATGTCCTCTGAAAATATTGTGACAGAAGTGTTGTGTAATCTGAAATGTGCAATAAACGCAGCAGATCTAAATTAAGAACCCCAATTTATGAGTTCTTTCAGGAAACAAAAATGATACATTTTAAATTAAGAGATCAAAATTTGTCTGATGATTGATCAAGAAGTGTTTGTTTATCACTTTATTTAGTTCCTAAGTTCACTTAGTTCTTAATGTCACAACAACACTGGGCTTGGTTCCTCTGTTTATAATGAAAAGGACATATCTGTCACAAGCTCTGCACACGAGTGTGAAATATGCTCCTTTGGCCACACTTGGCTGAACAGTTGGCCTTTAAGCTACTTAAAACGGTTGACCTCATGTGAGAAAATAGGGAACGATGGACGAGACTAGAACAAAATGTCCTAGACGCTCAGGGTTGAAACCAGGTCACAAACTTTGGAGGGAAAGCCTGTGCTTCCTCCTGCTGGATGTTGTATGTATTGACCATGTCAAGTATGAGAGCACAACGCCACCAGAAGGTGGTTCCAAAAAGTTTATTTTTGCATGCCTTCTACCAGTCTCAAATGTTTTCAGAAAGTTGCAGAAGAATGTAAGCTTTATTGAATGGTGCATTTAGATATATTTTCTCCATACTTTTACTACTTTGCTGAATAGTGAATTGCTATTCAGCACTGAAATTCAAAGATCAAACTGGTTTTTATCATGATTGTAACAAAAATTAAAGACACCCTCGATTAACTTGGTGTTTGTGATTTGCCATTCTGAAGCCTTAAATTTTAATGTTGAGCTTCTCTATGACAAATGTAGAATAAAGAAGCATCTACAATCTACAAGCTAATTTTCACAAAATGGGATTATTGCCAATCTTTGCTCTGTTTTATTATTAGAGCCCCAAAATAACTCAATTTCTCAGTATTTATTTTTTCAGTATCTTTAGAATAAAATTTTATTTTCAGCATATTGACTTTTTTCTACATATTCAAACTTTATTTCAAACTCTTTTTTTAAACAAAATTTTACTTTTAACTTGAAGATCGGGCTTCTTCTTTCAAAGAGTATTTAGATTTTTTTGATCATTAGAGTTTATTTTTGTAGCAGTTAATTGACTTTTCTTTGTAGTTTAGCTCCCAACATTTCAAACCTTTTATTTCTGGACTTTTTAAGTTTAATCCTCAAACAAAGAACAAAACAGTTTTTTCAGATTTTACTTTTAGCTTTAACATGTTGTAATACAGAAGAATGCTAATGCTGATGAGAATCGATTAATCTATGAGATGAAACTCACTGGCCACCTATTTAAATGCTTTTCAACAAAACCACAAAATCAGGTATTCATATGACTTCTGCTAAATGGATGTAGCTATCATTACGTACTTAAGATGACTTATATCAAAATTGGGAAGAAATATGATTTAAGTGACTTTCAACATGGCATGTTTGTTATACATGTTTTACTGTTAAGCCATGTTTAACTGGATGGGATTTCAGAAACAGTCGATTTATTTGAATTGCCACACATAATTATCTCTGTGGTTTGCAAAGACTGATCTGAAAAAATATAACTACTGAAAGTAGCACTGGTTCACTAAACATTGTGTGTGTCAAATTATAGTCACCAGATCTCAGTTTAAAAACACCAATAGGATAGGCAGCTGATTTTTCTGTTGTTAATGTTCCCACACACAACAGCAATTCTCATAATGGTTAAATCAGTCAGGCTGATGCACTGAAGGATATTTTGCAGAGCAGGGAAAATCGGGATTCTGTCTTCATAATAACATGCATGTATTGTAAGCATGTAAGCAGTGTGTCAGAGTCCACAAACGCTTGAATGAAATTATGCCTTCTTATTTGAGGTCAACTTTTTCTTTTTACTAAAAAATATTAAGCTTTAAAAGGAAGCCGTGTTGGTTTGTACCTCATTCTGTAGTTAAAAGTATGGTAATTGTCTGATAATTTTCTGGTTTTGTAGTTTTTTTTATTTATTTTTTGTGTTGCTTTTGCTATTCATATTTTGATTAGAACAACCTTGTTTCTGATTTACTTTAGATCCATCTGATCTTAATTGTTTTAGTTCATATTTATTATTTGTTCCTTGTGTTTAGTTCCTTATTCTTTTAGAATTTTGTCATTACTCCGCCTTGCTCCTCCTTGCCATTTCTCTCCTCCTCCCTCGGCCTCCTGGTCTGGTCCTCTCTCTCACCTGCACCCTGTTGTTGTTCTTCTTTCGATTTATTGGCAGACTACTTTTAGGGTATCACCGCTACTGGAAAGGTAGCTCTAGACTTGCACCCATTTACAAATCAGCAACATGCTCTTTGTCAGCAACCAGTTCCTTTGTTTAAAAGCTCCACTCACTCATTGCTGAATTCTTCTTGCTAACTTTATGTGCCTGGTTCCTGTTTGTTTCTGTTCCCTTCTGGTGTCCTAAGATCTCTTTACTTATTCTTCTGTTAAAAATTCATCAACTCACCGTCTTTGTTTGTTTGCATTTAGATCTGGTCAACATGCTGAATCGTAATGGTACTGAGAGAAGAGTTGAAAGAGCAATCTCTTGTTAGAGACGAAGTATTACAAACTTAAATAATAATAAAAAGATACCATCACTAATAGTGTATTTTTAAAAACAATGCTGTTTTTTGTCATGTCTTATTATGACTTTCATCTCTTGATGTATATACTTTGTTCACATCCAGTGGTATACATTTGTTTAAGCATTCTTGTCTATCTGGTCTTTCTCCTAAACTAATGTCATGTTTCATAGGTTTGTTTGGTCAAATGAACAAGGCCACACAGTCTTCATCTACGTCGGATTATGAAACTCAATGACCCATTGCGAGGCTGTGATTTACTTAATAAGTAACAATTTTTTTAAGGCAACAAGTAAACATAAAAAAATATTTTTTCTCAGCTCTCACTCTTGCCTTTTGATAAGGATAAAAGAGACTCATTGGCTTCTCCTGTCTGTTTTAATAAAGCCCAAGGTTGTTCAGTTTATTTACTTTGCTCTGGTCCTGTCTCTGACTGAGTTTAAGAATACTGCAAGTAAGAATCAAGAAGCAACTTTTCCAAGCTTAAGAATTCAATTGAGCTTTTATTAACCACATATTTACTGCAGGCTAAAAAAGAGAATTAATCTGGTCAAAAAATTCATGCAGATGATAGTTGTTGGAAGATTATAGGATGACAAATTCACTTTATCAATTTTTAAAGGAATTGGAGTATTTAGGATAACATTTAACTCATAAATTCTGATACAATGTAATAAAATTGCATGTTTCATACACAAACAAAACCAAATATACTTATAACACAACTTCTACATATTCTGTTTTGAATCAAAGTCTTGCAGGGATTCCCATATTGAAATAAAAAATGTTACGTAGTGTATTTAGTTAGTCAGTCAGTTAGTTAGGGATGTAAAAAAGTTATAAAACTAACTAACTAGTTTGTTAGTTTCATAACTTTTCACATTTCAGTTACAGAAGTAAAGCAAAGAGATCGGACTTAAATCTTTATGGTGATGAGAGATAGGCCTGCTGAGAGAGTTGCTCACCCTGAATTTCAGCCATCTGGCTTCTGGCCATGGACATCCTGATGTTTTCACCATCAGCTGTCAGGACGATGGCTGTGCTTTACTGCAGCTTCATTCCATCCACGTCCGAGTTTGACAAGCTGTTCAATTCTCCTCAACACATGCCCGTTGTTGCTTTATTCCTACTTTTTGACCGCTATCACAAGTGAAGGATTTTTCACAGCATAGAGGTGCATCGCCTTGAAAAGTGAGCCATGAAAAATGTAGAGAGGCGAGTGGCTCTTTTTGAAAAACTGGCTTTGCTGCGAATAGTCGTTATAGCACATTTAGGGTTCCTTAGATCACTGACTTAATCAGCCAGAGAACCACTGGACTGTGGAAGTAATTGCATGGTGTATAGGCGTAGGTATGACTGACACCTTCAAATCATAGGAGTTCTAAGTAAAATTTCCCTTTTACATTCAAACTGTGAAAACTTCAACTTCAAAATACATTGCATAACTGGCTACATATGGTAGTCTGTCTTATTTCATGAACACAGCTGTGCATGCACTGCAGAACCCATTATTTTCCCTCTTCTCTGACCTGAGAATCAACTATCTTCAATTAACTTTTGCAGATATGAGTGTGTGTGTATAACCTATTGTGCAATCTTACTGAAAAGAACACTCTCATCTCTGATCACGTCCTCCATCAGAGAAGATTCGGACACAGTGTGCTTTCTTTCCAGAAAAGAAAAAAGGGATGTAAAAAAGAAAAAAAAAATTTTTTTTGGAAGACAACTCCCACTTGAATTTCAAAATGAAATGCAAACTGAATGCAATAAGAAGTGGTTATGATGCAATCGTGAGCTCAGATTGGTGCAAGCATTGATTACATTTTTCATCTCAGTGACAAAAAGAAGCAGCGCGCAGTTTGGTTGGTTGCTGAATCAGCCTCATGCACTGAGTGCTTGCTTTCATACTCCTTAAGGTGAGAGACAATTGACAACAAATCACACAATAGTGAATAAAACTTGACACATCAAAGGTTTTCAGATCTGACCTAAAAAAAAAAAATCACTTTAGCCCTTCTACATGACACAACTGACTATAAGACGGGAACAATAGTCTGGCATGACGATGGACTGTCTGAAAATGTGTGGTCTCAATATGTACAATCCTGGTATACTTCTGCTGCACAGAGGAGATAGAGCAAACCGTTGCTTAAACGCTGTGTTGTGTTTTCCCTCTGATTCTTATCTTCTAAAACAAAAAGCCCAGGGGAGCTCTGAAGGAACATTTTAAGATGCAGGAGAAGAAAACTGACAACAGAAAGAATTTATTGCATGGCCTGAGATATATAAGGAAGTGGGATTAAACTGTTCCTTCTCTTCACCCAGACACTTTGTGGAGTTTCCGTGCACACAGTTTTAGAGAGAGGTTAACAAGGGGAGTAATTAACGAATAAAACTATCTGCTAGCACTTTTCGTCTCCCTCTTTGCTCCTGACTTTTTTTCCCCATTCTATAGCTATTTGGCCGCTTCTCTGTCAACTCTTAACTCCCCCTTCCTTAAGCCCTTTGTTGGCTCCGTGCTCCACTCTAATCTGGCAATGCATTCCTTCGTAAGTTGGCGACTCATTAGGGGAGTGATTATCTCCGTTACACACTGTGTGAATTTAGAAGAAAGACGATAAAAGGTGTAGGTTGCTGAGTGCTCTGCATGTGTAGCATTCAGGCTGAAATATGGAGCATATGTTTTGGTTATTTCCTGCTATGAGCAATACGGAGATAATTTCAAATGATGACAGTGTGAAAATAAAGGAAGATGACTAGATAGGAAAGTGCAGAGCACTAATGATCCAGTACTGGTCTGGGGTCCCTGAGGGCACATGGACTTACATAAGACAGAGTAAAACATTTATTTGTTGCATTTCACTGAAGAATTCACTGTGTCAAACTTTGTCATGATGGGGTACATGTATTTTATTTTTGATATATTTAATGATCAGCTGAGCATCCGGGAATGAAATTATAATGCTTTATGAGTTTCTGAAGATTATTATTAGCTGGAATAATCAGACAGCAGGTCATGTCATCATTCATCTATCAAGACCCTGCATCTGGTACCTCAAGGTGAGTGAATCTTAAGTACTTGTCTGCAGTCAAATTTGCTCCAAACCACTTCTGGTCTTAATGCAGAAAAGGTGTCATATATATCTAATTATGCTAACTTTATATGCATATTTCACACATACCTAGAATGATATTGCAACTACTTAGTCACTAACAGTCAATTTATGCTCAGCTATGCCTAATTTTGACTAATATTGCATCCTACAAAATAAGGTTATGATAGGGTCATTCTATATTATTTGAGTAGTAGTAAATCTTGTGGCAGTGGTTTGGCTTAGTTGGTGATCAAATATTTTAGAAGACAATTCTGGAGTATTTTTCTTATGGTAGTATATCCTCCTACACATTAGAAATGCAAGGCAGACACTAAGGCGCGAGGAACACCTTCACAATTCTAAAGTATAATTAAAAGTGATATTTTAATTCTAATTGAGCATTTTCTGCCCCTTTTTGGCAACAGTAGATTCACACACCATAGTTCTTTATGTAGGTCAAAGAATATTAACCTTTTTTTTTTCCCATGATGCTTGTGAACAACAAATTAAACTTTGCTCATTCTCATCAGCTCATCCAAGTATGCAGTGATTGTAATAGGCTTTGCGGGAAATGGGCCCCCAAACAAAATTATGCTGATCGCCTCAGACAACTTTGGGCAACCCCAAGTGTGTGAAGTTTAGAGGAGGCTTGATATTTTAAGAGGTGAAAATAATCCTGGAAGGACTTGCAGAGTGGATAAGGAAAGATAAAAAATAAATAATTAAATAAATAAAACATGAGTGAACTGAAGATCCAACATGATTGGCTTCTGAGGTTTATTTATAGATTGTTCCTGCATGAGTAATGGTTCAATTAAATTAACACCACTGGGATGAAGCTTGGTAATGACGTTAAAAGCATAAATTCGTCCTGAAATAAATTACTATGACAAGGTGCTGCATAGATCACACATATTCAATTAGTTTATCTTTGTTAAACATGTTAAAATTGGTAGAGCTGTATACAAATATTGTTTGGATTACTTAAAAGACAAAGCTATTTTATTCAAATACTTTAAACATACACACATCCGAGCTGAAAGAGAGGATACATTAATATCATGGCCACAATAAATGCTAAAAATTATGTAAAAGCTTTACTAATAAAATGAGGGTTTGCAGACAAATTAGATTGTTTTAAGCCATAAACATATCTCATCTCTGTTGCCTATTTATCACAAATTGTCATGTCAAGACTTAGTTGTTAAGCCAATTTTTTTTACCAATATGATTGTGACTGGTTCCAGATCACCTTCTCATTTAAGACAAAACAAATAAATTAAAGTGTAGCGAGTTTTATCAAAATTCCTTTTGCCTTAATGGGTTTTACTTTACATTGCCACATGGTGGCACTAAACAGCAGGGCTTCTGCTCAGGCTTGTGAGCTCCCTCCTAAACCCATTATCAAATCTATACTTACCTCCAGGGAGGCAAACTTAATTGTGCTAATTTGAGGTTGGTGATGACCTGATGCTGTTTTAGCAGCTTCTACTATAAGCTATACACTGTAAATGTTTGATAATTTCACAAAAATAACGAATAAAAAATGCTATTAATGCATCTATCTACTGGTACACAGAATTTGGGCATCGAATAGAACAAATTAAATGTTAAACGCTGAAATATGTGAATTAGCACTAAATGAAAATTTCTCCTAATTATAAACTAAAATTCAGGTCTGAATAAAAAGCTTCTGTTGTAATTAACTGTAAATGACAGATAGTGGCTGCAGACTCAAATGAGTAGATGATGATGATGTTGTACATGATTTATTATTGCTATGCTTAAAGTTGACAGCTGAAGAGAAAAGCTGCTAAAACAAGAAAGAGAAGAGGTTAAATGTAAGTGCCCCCATTGAACCTTCGCATGAGGCTGGCTGAGCAATGAAAGAACAAAACGCCGAGACTAAATGTTCCACTGTGTTGTTGCTCAGGTAGTTCATTATCTTGCCGCTATTAGCAAACACTTATGGAAGAGATGAGCGTGGGAGGATATTGTGTCAGAGTCTCATAAGAAGCAGTCCACTGCTTACAATGAATTAAACTAATTAATCAAATGCCCCATTAATAGTGTGTTGTTGCTTTTGATGTGACCTGAATTAAAATGTGCACTACTCTTGATGCCCTGAAAGCCTCGGAGGGGAAACTTAGCTTCTTTTAATAATCAAATATCTCCCTGTGATGAGACTTTTTCATTCCAGCACACTCAGGACTTTCCTCAACGCTTACTGTCTGCAAGCGCAACATCAGGCTGCAATCAATCGCTAATTCACACACAAGTGGACAGCAGTCTTGCAGTCAGGCCAGCAACTCAAAAGCACTAATTCAAGAGCCGCTCTGCCTGTTTGTATCCCAGGGGCTTGTGCATAAAGATCCGCACTGACCACACAAACGCCGGCCATCGAGATTAATGTCCCCCCGACACGAGACTGGAGTTGCGGATAAAGAGACAAGGATCGATCGCAACTTTATTGATAGGGCCTGGCAAATAAAGATGACATTTGCTCTCTTTGGCTGATCTTTTAATTTGTCATGGTAGGTGAAAACGCATCTCACTGTGGGTGGCGGTACACATCAAGTAGTTGTGAAGGAGGCATGCAAGGGATAGGAGAAAACATCCATAGATAGTAAAAAAAGAAAAAAGAAAGAAAACTGTGATTAATAAAAGAACAAAAAAAGTTCTAAATAATAAAAGGCTTTTGGGGGAAAGAAAAGAGTGGAGGAAAAGAAAGATGACAAATGTTGCTGTGCCTTGAGTATTTGGTTGGCCCACCCACTGATTTACCTCTCTCTTTCACTGACTTGCCCAAACACACATGCACACACTCTTTACTGCGTATTTAGAGAAAAATCCTTGTTGTCTGAACAGCTTTAGTATCAAGTTTGAGTTAAATAAAAGCACAGACCTCCCTCTGAGGCAGTGCATGCCATACAGGGAGCATTGAGCCATCAAGTCAGGCGGCCAGAGGCATTGTTGAGAAATTACACAAGGGGGCTTGTGATTTGGCCTTGGCTTAGCAGTGGAGAAAAGAGAGGGGAGGGTGGGATATAGCGTTTAGATTTTCAAAGCTCAAAAAAAAAAAAAAAAGATTCACACATCCGGGGGGAAGGTTTTCTCTCCGTCTGCAAACAAAAATGTCGTTTATACAGACAATAATGCCTACTTTCCTCTCTGTCATCCTGCACCGTTTCATCCTTCTTTCTCTGCCATCCACTCGCCCTTTCTCCAGGCCCTTTCGTCCTTTCTTCTGTTATCAAATGCTTTGTGATCCGGGGCACAGTGTGGGAGCCGCCCTGTGGATGGCATGCTGTGATTTGAGCAGCTCGCCTCCGAGGACGTGCTTGTTGGAGGCCGGATCAATAGGCAAGGATTCCACGCACAAAGCAGAGGTGACAGGCAGAGACTGTAGGAGAGGGGAGCGTGACCTTTGGAGAATACAATTTAAAAAAAAAGCAACATCTTTCTAACACCGGCTAAGTTAACTGTGGCACTATGCTGTGCCTGAACTTGCAGATCGTTTATTTTTCTGGACAGTACCAATTCAACGAACGCAGGGGAGGAAGGTCTGGATTTAGGATTGAGGTGAGAGCAGCAGCACAGGTGACGTATGGATGCGACATGAAAAACACCACCAATTTTGGCTTGTTGCCCCAGCAGATGTGATTGTTTTTTTTTTTTCTTACTTTGTATTTTTGAGCTCTGTCTCCTTTTCCGTCTCTCACCTTGTTTTGTTTTTTCTTTCTATAAAGGCCGTTAAGGGAGGCAGTTTGAGTGCAATTTTCTCAGAGTTCAAACTAGGTCTGAACATACACTCAGCACACACTGTTCCCTGAAGCTTCTTTACATCCAATACACCATGCAAGTCCGTACAATTACAATGAAGCACTGACACAAAATCTATGTTTGGCTGCCGTAATGATTTTGCTGTTTCTTTCTATTTTTTTTTCTTTTTCATTTGCAGACCTTTGCCTGTCTTTGCACATCAGCAGACAAAGTAACATCCTCTTGCCAAATATTAAATTGAACATCAAACTGCAAATGATGTAGTCAAGCCACTTGGAAGACATGGATGTAATTTTCGAACCATCAGCCTATAACTGCTTTAAACCAACAATTTATATTTTGTCAACTGTGCAGGTGCTCCCATCGATGTGACACGTGAGATACTTATGAGGGCTGTTTTTCTCACGTAGTCAGACAGAATTTTTAGGAGCATGTAATCTATGTATTCATAAAGCATTTCATGGATTCCTTTTTTTTTTTTTTCTTTTTTGGTGTTTTGATGGAGAAAGCGAGGTATTCGAGTTCAATATTTTTTTTTTTCCTTCTCTCGTTGATCCTGGCTGCTCTTCTAGTTGTCAAGCAGCAGGGGGCAGTGTTAAATGAGGTATATCTGTTCAAGTGGTGACTTTTTGTCCTCTCAGACTGATGGGGCTGCTGCAGTCTTGTCTGGATAAAGACAGGGAGAGTAAGGGGGGGCTACTGCATTGCACAACCCAGCAGTGCATCAAGAGGAGGGCTGAAAAGGGAGCTGGTGGATTTGCAGCCTTCACCCATTGTTTTACATCTAAATTGTGTTTGGACAAGCCCCACTCTACATGTGTAATTACCACTGACACTGTTGCTTTTTACAGACAGAAGTTTCGGCTACGCTTTGGTCATCAGTATGCCTCGTGTGTTGAGAGTTAGTTATAGGTTTTTGCCTCACTTTTACTCCCTACTCCCATTGGTACGAACTCTCGTATTATTAGCTCTCAAGGACAAAAAGGGATTTGCATGCAGGACTTATGTTCTTTTTTGTGAAATTGCAAAGTGTTGAGCATATCATTAGATTTATAAATAATTCTGGAGAGATTTGCCTTCTACGTTTCCTGGTTCCGGCATTTTGGATTGAAAGTAACACCCTATCATTGTAATCGCAAATCATTTGATCTCCCTTTTCAGCTGGGACAAAAGAGGAATGATAACAGTCATGTTCCCTCCAACAGTGGGGTTTACACTAATGTCTATAACAAACCATTCATGGCAAAGATTACATCTTCGAAGAAAATTAACATTCATTGCTACGCGGTTGAAGATTAAATCAATTTCTCTGCTTCCGTCACATCATGTTATCAGCCTTGAGATGGTAAACAGACAGTAAGTGCCATCTTCCTTTGGGGTCCAGAGGCGCTCTAACTCACATCATAATGGGCCCAGCCTGCGTGATAATGTTTACAAGGGAGATACATCAATATTCACATGGCCTGGATTTACTAAGGAATCGGTGCTGGCACACATTAGCCAGCAGTTAGCAGCTCTGATGAGAAACTAAAAGATGACAGCGTTTAATTTTTTTTCCCACAAGAAAGTCAAAATTATTCCAGTTTGAGCATTCCAAAAGAAGAAGATTTGGAAGGTGGCATGGAAGTATTAAGATACATTAAAGACATTTTGTCATGACATAATCAATTCAAATTTGTCTGAAACATGAATTCTTGACCTTTCCGCTGATCAAGAATTCATACCCATACTGTATGATCTTTAACACGTGCTATAAAAGAATAAATTAGATTTATGTACATTTCTCAAGATAAATGATTGAAAGCTGAATGGATATAAAAGGCTTTTGTTCCAATCTGATGGTTGAATAACATAAATAACAGACCAAATTAAAAAGAATAACTTGTAGTGCTGGCATGTCCATCTCTTCAAAAAGTAAGCAGTAAAATAGTTTTTGAATTAACATGACTTATTTCATCAATATATAGTTCTGGATTAAAATGCAAGCTTGCAAATTATATATATATCTATATTCATATAAATATGTATATGTATATACATACTTCGGCAGGTGTGGCAGCTGTTTTTTGAAAATAGCGCTCTGTGGTACCAATCTGAAAGTAATGTATAAAATTGTTTCTGTCCAGGATGTGGGGGGTCTGCAGCGATGTCAAATGTCCATCTTCTGACCTCAGATGTGTACAATTCCTGCATGGAGGCTGGATCAGCCCTGATGATCCTTGCAGTCCTAATTGTTTGTTGCAGTCTGGTCATGTCCTGTTTTGTGGATGAGCCAAATCTCAGAGATGGATGTGTGCAGGACAGATTGAATAAAAAACAGAGTAAAGCAGGATTGTCAAACTCATTTGTATTTCGGGCCACATCAAGATTATGAATGTCCTCAAAGGATTGTGGCAGAACATATTGCTAAACTACAGATTAACAAACTGTTAAATATTATAGCTTTCTCTGCATTTGATTTATACTTCTTATGAATAAATAATTTTAAGTATCTTTCACATGGATGTAATTTTCCCTATACAAATATAAACTGATTTAATTTGATTAACATAATATTTAAGCGCACAACTGTTATCCTCAAGTTCTAGGGCCTTGAGTTTGTCACCTGTGATGACCAGCATGTATTGAGAGAAAGTCAATCAAAACATCCTTGATAACAACTGACAGGTTTATGCTCTTAATATTTTGTCCATTAAAGGCTGTTTTGATGGCATGGTGAAAACATTTTAAGGGACCAGAAAAAAATTGTTTCTCTTCAGGTGAAAGGTCAAATCTGGGCCGCTTGAGTGCAGTAAGGTGTAGCTGTTGTCATCCCCTCCCTGTGTTACTGTTTAGCCTTGTGTGGATAGAGAACTATTTGGTTTATCATCATGTAGAAAGTGACCCTAATATGGCCTCAAAGTAAACAAATTACATAAGGATTCCTCTGGGTGAAATTAAATATTCTCCCTTCATTCTGAGGCCTTGAGTCAAACCGGTGACACATATGGTAACAAACTGAGACAGCTTCAATGGACTCGATGGGAGGTCTTATGTGTGCTTCCCCTCTCTCGAGTCCTCCATTTGGCCCCCGCCACAAAAAGCCATCCTGCTATTTGATGTTCTGCAAAAAGCAATTAGCTGGTCACATTTCCGCATGTAAATGAAATGACTTGTTTCTATGGAACCTGCGGGACCTCAAAGACATATTCCCAGTGCTGGCGCGTTTGACACGAGGTCTGCCAGCATTAACATTTGATAAGAAGGGTCGTTTACAACTCCCAGCTGCTTTCCAGCACCAGACAGTGACCTTTCGAACAACAGTAATTTTTACAGACCTTTAAAAAACTTGCACCCTGCCTTGCCCACGTGCCGTCTCATCATCTCTAATGATTTCCTTATTTTGTCCATGGCACATGCTGTTTCTTCTCACTTCACTTAGGCTAGCCCACTCCTGCTTAGTATTTCATGTCCAGCCCCCACTGTCTGGATTATAACTCATGAGGAGGTTATTTATTTATTTGTTTTTTCACAGAGACTACACAAGGTGTGGCAAGTTTTCCTCTTGCTTTCATTTGTAAACAGCCACTGTCTGCTTTCTAGGTTGTTTCTTAAAAATCCATCCTCAGAACTCTCTTTCTGTACTGCAGTAATCATTTTCATCCATGGTCAATAATTTATTTGAGCACAATTTGGTCAAGTGGTTTTTATAACATGTTCCTAATGATGCTTTATAGACAACAAGGACTAGATTAGCCCTGGAAGAAGGAATGCTGCAGATGGATTCTTTGAAAGAGCCAGGTAAATAATACATTATAACTGCACAGCTGCAGAGTGTTGAAAAGAACAGGATTGCAGCTAAAATCAGCAATGATTTAACAACCTTGAGAGGCAGGAGGTATCGATTCAAAATGGAAACAATATTCATACATGAGATTTGAAAAAGTAAAAGGATCTATTGTGCAAGTGCAGTTTGTTCTGCTTGCCATGGCAACAGCGTGCGCAATACTTTCAATAGTTTGATAAAATCCTTCAGTCTGAAACCATGTTTGAACTCCACTGATAAAAGAAGTGAAATGTTTTAAGCGGCTTTATATTGGTGTCATAAAATATCACCTATAAATCTGTCTGCTGCCTGCATCACATAACGATTGTGATGCACTGTAACCCCCAGCAGCGAGGACATGACATAAACTGTGTGTCTGATCTTAGATACTGTTTTATGTCAACCACTGCTATATTTCACTGCAGTTACCTGAAATCTATAAATTTGTCACATGACATATATTTTTACATTTTAGAAAGATGCAAAAAATAGTAAATAAATATATTATATATGTATATGCAAATTATATATCTGAAATATCCAACTTAATTTAGTAAAAGTTTGATATGTATAAAGGAAAAATAAGGGAAAGCCCTGAAAACATTATCTTTTATAGATGAAAAAAAATTGCTGAAGGATGCAGTGATGATGTTTGCTCCTAGACATTAGCACAAATTTATAGTTAGACATACCCAATTAAATAGTGTAAATTCCTTTTGCTAATAAGTAAAGTTTAGTTTATTCATCAAGCGTCACAAGAAGTGATGAGTATAGAATCTAGAATAAGGAAACCAAGGACCGAAAAGTTAAATTCCCAAAGAGAAGCTGTCGGGTGGAAGCAAAAACCAATAGTGAGGTAACACGAGAAGAAGCAGAAAAAAGCTGTGAAACCCACAAAGAATCTCAGTGTTATACAAACCAAAGGTAGAGTAATCCATATTCTATTCCTCTTTAGGCCGTTTTAATTTAACTACTTTCAAGTCAAATCAGTTCATTTCAACCCATTAAAGTGTAGTCCATTTTAAAAAAATGGAGTGAATCTACTTCTAATTACACTTTATTCTTTTCATTCTATACTTTAATAAGTAAGTACATTTTCTTAAACAAATGTGCTTGCATCACTAAATTGAGCAATGCCTGAAGTGAAAGGTTAGAAGCTTAGTCAAAGGGGATTTGTTTCCAGGAATATTTATTTGGAAAGTATTTTACAGACCAATTTCTGTCCTGTAATGGTAGGTTCTACAAAATATGGTGCATAGGCATATAAGGCTTCAAAGTTGTTGTTTTTTTTGCAATCCATACATGCATAGGAACTTCCTTTTAGGGTTTTTAAGAGAAGTTTATAATGCTGAATAAATTGTGATGGGTCAAGTACTTTATCATATTCATTAGCATTCGTATAAAATTTTATGTTTATCACAATGTCTAAAAGCTGCTAAAATGTTGTGGCATGGTGCTCATGCAATGTAAAATGGGGACTATGGTGAAATATCAATATTTTGCCAAAATTATCTCATAATCACATAGAAGTCTCATTCTTTCAACCTAGGACTAATGGGTTTTTCCCTTGTTCACACCTCAGAAAAGGGGAAAAAAGGTAGAGCACTATAGCAATGGTCTACATTTTTTGGTAATGACCCAATTCCACCATTGCCATGATTATGAATGGGGAAAAGTCTACTTAGATGGCTCCAATATGTCTTAAGCAAGCAAGGCAACAACACCTTATTCTTGCAAGAAAAAAAAGGATAAGATAGAAGTTAACAATGTCCAATTCAGGCTTTACCCACATGAGCAAAGAGCGCCAGCTGGGATGCATAATGAGCTTCGACCTGCACAGCATCCATGGAGGCTGCCTTAGAAATACTGGCTTGGTTCGGAGTTCCTAGGCATTATGCACGTACTGTGAGCTTCTTCTGTCGACAGAAAAGCAGCGCTGGGTGGCAAGCTTCACTGCCAACGCAGAGGAGTTTTTTTTCTATTGTGGACTGTTACCCTTTAGAGAAAGACAGTGTCACTGATTTCTTCAACAGGCACCAATTGGACATTTCTGGCATCAATGATGGATCTCCCAGCAGGAGCCACCAGTAGGAGGGGCTGGAGACAGAAGAGGTGCCGCTGAGTGAATGTGCAGTCACTCCAAGTTTGCTGATATATGCGAGCACTCCTTTACAAGCTATCGGCACACGTCTTCAGGAAGCAGAGCAGCTCCATCGTATGATTCTAAATTGCAATTTTAATTCAAGAGATGCACAGATCTGAATCTGGTGCAGATTATAGATTAAAAAAAGACATACACAGCTTTGCTTGTATTTAGATGTCAGGAGACACAAATGCACATGCTAATGTCAGTGCCACCAAGTCATAAGTCGGTCCCACTAAACAAAACACTGTGATCTGTTCAGATTGATTTCTATGATATGAATCACTAAGTCATGTTTAAAATTGTTGATAACTTCCATCTTTTATAATGTGTTTATAAGAATAATAAAGATGTCTTGTTTGCATGATATACTTGTTGTCAGCCATTTTAACTCTACATTCAAAGAAGACACCATGAACAATGTGGATACATATTTCTTGTAGAATAAAAATTGGAAAACACGATTCTGATTAGATGCTCTTTATCGTTTCCTGAGACACTAGGGCTATGTGCAATATTTTTTACTAATATCAATACAAATATTACTAATAAAAGTAAGAAATGTGGGAAAACCTTGTGTTTTGGGCCAAAACATGTTTGCTAGAAAATAAAGCCAAACAGATGACGATGAAGAAAAGCATTGCTTTTAGATACACTGGCTATACAGTTAGAAACAAATCTTCCTATTGCTTAATTTTTTAGAATGCGTATCTCTAGCTTTAGCTATAAGAACCTTGAGGGTCAACCTGATGTGCAGGACACGATTTGCTATGAGTCACTTGAACCTTTGGCCTGACTGAAGAGCCCTGCAGATATAAAAGACCATGCTGAGGGCTTTGCCTCAGGCTTTTAACACATTCGTAAACATGTTTACCGATGTGTGTAATGCATTGTCAAACAAATGCTCCTAGCAAACACTGACAAAACAAGACACACCATCTTAGTTAGAACACAAAATTAATGTAAATATTACATTAATGTTGTGTAATATTTAATGTAAGACTTTACATTAAATATTACACAACATTCATTGCTTTTCTGCCTTTAAGGAGGGCTAGAACGCACGCATGACCTCCTTTGGGATTTTCTTCAAATCCCTATGTGATTAAAGTTTGGCATTTTCAGGAACATGAGCAAAAACTAGGTGTGCCCAGCAACCTATTCCGACTTGCTTTCATGATCCCTAAGTATATCGTGGAATAAATTGCTCCTCTACTAGACAACCATGATACATGGCAGCCTTGTGATAAGACCAATGAGAGTTAGTGTACCGCCCTGCGCATGGCTTGATAAGTGTGATGTAGAGGGATTTGGAAGGGATTTGGATAGATGTGAGGACTGTATGTAATCTTTCTCACCCTCCTTCAAATGAATCCTTTATTCCTTTAAGCCACATCTGATGGGACCTCAGCGGGCACTCAATCAAAACCTCTCGCTTTCTTCCTCACTCTCTCTGCATACAGAAATTTGCCCAAGTCCTCTTTGAACAACATTAGTAAAATAACCTGCATATGCGGACCATAAGATACTGTACAAACATACGTGTGCCAAGAGCTATCTTTCTGTCTTTAAAGTGTCCCTCACATGCAGTCACCACAGTCATAAACTGCCAGATCATCACTTTTCCTGTGGTGGGACCAATATAGCAAATACTGTGCGTTCCATCTTCTGTTTCCCTTACGGTGTCCTTGGTCCTGTAGCGCTGAAGGAAACTAACTAGATGCAGCTATCCTATCACAAACTAATAAACTAAAAACAAAAACTATTTTTTTGTGTGTGTGTATTTTCCAGCAACTGGATTTGATGATAAAAATACACAGTTGGCTGTGTTTTATATTGTTGGTTTTCCATTTGACACATGGTCCTATTTTATGTGTTGGTTTCAGTTTATATAACTTATAAAGTTGGCTACAAGCAAAAAGATAGGATCTTGTGTTTTTATATTACATCGCAAAAGTGTTATAAATATTGTCACTGTAGAAAAGGAGCCTTAACTAAAAGTTAGGAGTTATATAGTATTACACGTCAATGAGGTATATGGTGGGAATGAAGTGGTAGTACATCTTTTTTGTGTAATGTTGGTATCAGTTATATTACATCTATTTTGCTTTTCATTGTGTGAGGTCTGGCTAGTGGTATAAAGATGTGCAATGTTTATTTATTTTTTTAAATCAGTACCATGGTGTTCTCACTGTTAAAAGCCTTTGTAATTAGATATCAAAGTGACTGAAGGTTTTGGAGTACAGTCCCCCTCCTCTGCATGCTGCTGAGAACTGTCAGTCAACTGTCTGAAAAGGGCATCCATGATGTTCCCTCTTTTACAAGAACAACATGTTTCACTGATCATAATCATTTCTTTTTAGAAACGGGAAGAAACAGGCATGATGTGGAAACTACAGGACTGCCAAGCATCACTCTTATTAAGGAAATTACGGTTTAAAGCAGTGGCCTCAAACTGCTTTACCTGAAGGCCAAAAAGTCCTCCAAATTTTAGATGTGTCCCTTTTCTTCCCACTTGAATTAAAAGGGTAGTATTTTGTAAAATTAACTTTTTTGAACTTTACATCATGATATGTTATTTTCTATTCAAAATTATAGCCTTGATTCTTTCATGCATGTTTGAGAAATCCTTTAATATCCCGTGGCAACCATTCAATTATGCAAAACACCTGGGTGAACCTAGTGCGCCTTTGAGATGCAGCTCCTCCTTGGAGTTGCAGTTTCCAAGCTCTGGGGCTTCCATCTTACAGAGTAACCGTTCGTCACGACTCCCCCACTTATAGCGCCTTCAGAACTTGGAACCCAGAAAAAAAACCTTAGCAACTACTTTTTAGACTCCTATTCTTCCAAACCAGAAAAGGAATTACACCAGAGGATACTTACTTATACTTATCTACCAACCCTGAATAGGAGTATCTAGTTGATTTACCTTGGATCAACATTATTAGCTTTTTCTTCTTTTGCTCTTCCTTTTGGTTTGTTATTTTATTTGGATTTCCTTTTAAATCCTGTAAAGCACTTTGTATTGCCTTGTTGCTAAAAATGTGCTATATAAATAAAATTATCTTTACCTTAGCAGGATTACATCTGTAATCTTACATATGTCTGCCTTTAGCTTGACCATGCTGCTTACGGAAGAACTTTTAATGTAAAAAAAAAAAAAAAAAACTCCTTAATCCACCTACATCTTGTCAACATCATTCCTTGCACAGTGCAACAATATAGCAAATAGATGGATTGTTTTTGTACTCAGAATGTTTTGTACCTGTTGTGTTTGAATTATTGAATCCCATTGCCTAGCTAATGCTGCACTTACTGATGCTTTTGTTGAGAAAATGTGAAGAAAACTAAAAACAAAACTGTAACACAAGATTTTTTGTAAGTACTCTGGGGTAAAAAAAACAATCATTAGACTTGCACTCAATATGTTCTTATCAAGGTCATTGCAATGCTCTATAACCATCCAAATAGTGGTTAAAGAAGAAAAAGAAAGCATTTTAAGTTTGGGGGATTCAATATACCAGAATAAATGTGTGTATCGTTGTGCACGCTAAAAAGTTGTATTCTGTAATTCAGGTAAAATGTAAAGCAAACACTCAATTCTTAAAAACTATTGATATACTTACCTTAACAGAAGAAAGGACAGAGCATGGGGATCATTAATCCATGTTTTACTTCTTTACAGCACTGCTCTTGAAGTGAAGCAATGAACAACAAATGGCTCAAAACACACTTTATACAGCATCTAATGATTGATGCAAGCTGCATTTTGGCCTTGCTTGCCATTTTTGTAGTAGGAGAAAAATAAGCAAAGAAAAGAAAGAAATAAAAGAAAGCCCCAATACATCTCCTATATACCAGCAATACTATCAGACATTTATCTCTGTAGTATCTCAAAGATTCACACATTAAAGCATAATGTAAGTCACCTGCCCACAAAGACTAGTACACATAAAACCCCGGTGATATGAGATTAGTAAAGTTGATTAAAGCTAAATCTTCAGTTTTGATTAAAAATATTTAAGATATACCTTTAAGATATTGTACATATTACATAACATTACCAAGGATTAAAGGCAAAGATTCACAATTATCAGTAATCATGATAATGTCTGGAATATTATTGGTGAAAAGCATAGCACAGCACCTTCATACATTAAGAAACTCATATTACCATGAAGTTATTGAGAAATGACAGGCCTGTTTAAGTGAGCAGTGACCAGATGCTTAAATACTGGGACTTGGAATAAGGTAGAGCTAGTACAGCAAGGTCAAATACAAAATAAAATATGTACAGTTATAATAAACAGGCTATGCAAATTCTTAGAAATGTACAATTAAATAAGATAAAAGATTTTAAATCTGTACAAACTGTGCTATTTTCGCTTACAAACATAGAATATTCACAAGAATATGGATATGTGCAAATAATAAGGATGTAAATAACTCATTGGGAATGTCAGAAGCACTGATGGTGTAAACAACAGTGCCTCTGGAGGTGAAGGAGAAAATAGGATTTTCTGGACAAAAACCCATCCATGCATGGGGCGAACATAATAACTTCATACAAAATAATGTGATGCAAAACAACTTTTTTCCAGATTAAAGTAGGTTTATATTGCCTCCCCTGTCAGTGAGTGTACATAGACCGTGGCTGTCTTTATGAACAAATACATTTTTTTCTGTGAACTGAGGCTTTGACCATAAGAGCTGAGTTCTGTCAGTGCTATCAACATGAAGTTACACTATTCTGGAGTGAATGACAGCTTTAAAATCAAATGATGTGGAACAAAGCACGCTCAAGTTTTATGCTTAAGCTAGTCACATTATGTTCATTTAAGCACAAGTTATTGTGAGATGTGTATGACCTGTGTGACCAGGCTGTCACACACATATTGTCTTAATATGCCAGTCCGTAGCGTGTGTGTGTGTGTGTGTGGGGGGGGGGTGGGTGTGTGTGTGTGTGGGTGCACTTTTGTTGGTCCTGTATGTCTTTGTGTGGCCCTGTGAATGACTGGTGCCCTGTCCTGAGTGTATTCTGCCTCTTGCCTAATGACTACTGGAGATAGACACAAGCCCTCCCACGACCCTGAAAGGATAAGTGGGGATGGACAATGGATGGATGGATGCCAGTCTGTCTTAGACCATTTATTGATTTGCAGACAAGTAAAGAAATCAAGCAAAAGAATGATTTCTCCCAGTCTCCCACTAAAAAAAATAAAAATAAAAATGCTGCATATATTCTACAATAAGCTTCAGTTATTTTTTTATGTCTTCATAACCATGTTCCAGTAAATGGTGATGAAATAAAGTTGGGACCTTAAGCAGTCTCTTTTATCACAGTTTATGATTTTGAACAGTTCAGTGTAGAGAACTAGTTGTTTTTTTAGTCTTTGACTGCCAATGTCAAAGACTAAGACATTGGGGAGTCTGTAAAAAAACCCCAAAAAAGTCAAAAAAATACAATTTCTGTATTTTTGCAAAACCGAATAAATTAAAGGTTGAATTTTTCTATAGTTTTAAGTGTGACAAAATTCTACTGCAAAAACCTGCATTTTGTTTTTGGCATTATATTTTTTAACAAGTAGAGTAGTGCGAAGAAATAACAGTATTTATATATATAGATATATATTATCTGTTCATTTTAAGGCTATACAGAGCTTCCAAGTACCCCTATAAAATATGTCTTATTAAAGTGCAAACACCAACTTTAAAGTTAGCCATGATTAGATTTTAGATTAATGGGTCATCCTTCCACCACAGTTTCAGACTTGGTTTTGGTGGTTTCCAGAAAGAGTGCAAACTAAATCAAAGACTGAAAGGAGAATCTACATTATTATCATTAAGAGCTCTGAAAGCCACTAACTGTGTTGTTGTGTCAGCGCCCATGCCCAAGGTAATTCACTCTTCTATATGATGACAGTATGGATGAGAAAAGTAAATTCTGATTTTAAAGCAACATGTGCTACTTTCTGGACAGCTTTTCCACATGTTTTTCAAAAAGACAATCTAAGTTGCATTCGGCACACGTTATAAAGGTGTAGTTGTTGAAAGAGAAAGTCCTGTCTGCAACTCTGACCTGTCCTGAACAGTCGGTGTGAGAAGAATTTTAAAATGAAAACGCAATGACAGTGATGCAGTATTGTAGAATGCAGAATGAATACTTGTAGACAATGTTTTGTTTTAAACTGCAACTTCTAATCTGGTCCATCCTTTTTGCTGATTTATATTATTTTACCAAACTCTTCTATCTATGTATTGTTCATAACAGGTTTTCCTGTTCATTGGTGATTCATCCTGATAATGACTGCACAACAGAGATGCCCAATTGAAATCTCTTGGTTTTGGAAAACTTTGTCTAGCCAATACCTTCTCTTTAAATGGAGTCAAAATTAGTAGCAGAGGCTAAATCACATATGTTTGAGGAATCATAAGATTAAGACTAAGTCTAAATATTTATTTAGTCACAAATTCAAACTCCTTAGCACTTTATATTAGCAATCAGTAATGTTTGTATGACTGACATGCAGTCACCATGGGCATTCCCTGACTGTATATACCTAAGTTAATTCCAGTATTTCCAAAAGTCTGCCAACATCTTACATTCCAACACACCCAGTAAACACAGCGATTAAAATCTCCAGAGAATAAAAAAAAACTACTTCTTTCAGATTTTCTATATCCTGAAAGTCACTCTTTTTATTGCTTTCTTAGAGTCTGAATGTACTACACACGTTTCTAAAGTACAACAATATGTTCATATAGTACAGATTCCATTTAAAAAGTTTCTCACATTGTTGTTTTGTCTCAATTTGTATGATGTTGATACTGAAACAGCTAACTGAATCCTCCTTATAAAGTAACAACATGCACACTTAAGAGGGTTGCTGTAAACAAAACATTGTTATCTGCATTCATATTATGCATTCACAAAAAGATTAAAATGTCTCAGTTTCCAACTGTCAGGGCTGATCAAGTTGAAAATTGCCTGATTCTGGTCAACTGCTGGATTTTTCTATGCATTACACAAACTAATAAAGTTGGGCTAATTTGACCTTAACATACAAAATGGTCTGAGTTTTGTCTGCCAGTGTAAGATTATTTTATGATTTTGTCATTTTGCTTGCAAAATGTTTGCTGCAGAAATATCCCAGAAACATTCACTTTTGCTATCTATGCATCGAATACTTGGACCTATTCTGTTTTTTGTTTTTTTATTTTTTGGAGTATGTCTGTGTCGATGTGTCCGTGTGTATGGATTCGCTATGCGTACTATAGGGGGTGTGTGCGTTTGTGTGTGTGAAATTTCTCTTAGTTTAAGTGCAGCTCCATGACTACTGCTCCCAGGGCAACAGCGGCGCTGGAAAGGTAGAGAAGACTCGGCTACACTGACAACCACCCCCATGACACAGACACACATGCACAGCCATACTGAGTTGTGAGCAGGAGACTTTTTCTCTCTCTTCTCCGTCTCCTCCTCTAACTCTTTCACTTTCTCTCAGTCTTTCTCTCACTTGTCTCCTCTCCAAGTTCCCCTCAACAACAGCCAGGCCAATTAAGAAATGGCTCTTGAAAGGGTAGCAATTATTCCTTTGCAAGACATAGACGGCTCCTGCTTGCCTCCACACATTATTATCTTTCTGGTATCCTACAGTGAGGTGCCCGGCCAACCATTCACCGAAACGCCTTACACTTCTGCCAGCCTCACTGCTTCCTCTCTCTATCTGGCTGTCTGTGCTGATGAGGGCCAGATTGTAAAGCATGGCAGGCTGAGGCCCAATGGTGAGCAGAGAAACACAAGATAATGGTTGGATTATTAAGGGAAGCCCTGTTGAGAGAAAAGATTTTTTTGATATCTTTGCCACCACCCAACCAACCTACATTTATTCTTTTTTTCCCCTCCCATCATTTCTTTTTTTTCATGTTTTGTGTCATTTATTTTTCCCCCAATGATCATCCTTGCCTGCCACATGCAAATGAGAGACACTGCTGTGGGTTTAATGCTAATCAATACTGAGCAAATATTAATTTAAGAAGATGGCTGCATGGTGAGGAAGGGACCTGACCTACTTGAAATTCGTGGAACTCCATGTTTTATTCTGAGGATTATTCTAGAAATGTGAATTCTTCCATGTTGCACAATATGTACATCATAATATCTTTAAAAATGTGCGTGCACGCCAACTGGCAAAGAAAAAAAAGAGAATGAGGTGATAACAGTAAAGATAACAACTGAAGAGACCGAAATGTGAAGGGACTGGTTGCTTTTAAATAATCATTCTAGCTGTATAAATAATAGAAACCTCTCTCACCATCATTACATAAGGCTTTTGTGTGAAAATTGTACACTACTGTAACCAGGAAGGAGGTGCAAATGGAAAAAGGCAAAGGCTGTAGGTGCCACAGACGTGGGCTCAATGATGGCTCCATCATCCATAAAAGCACATAAGTAGACACCTAAAGGGCTGGATTAAGAACCCCAGTGTAAGAAGAGCAACATGGGACATGTAAAACAGCTTGTTAATAGAACCTCAATCCATGTGAGTCAGTCATTCTGGGTATTTGGTGGAGAGAATAATAGCACTATGTTAAGCACCATTGGTTAAGACAAAGAATTACTTTCACTATTTTTTTAAAAGCTTAAAACATCATTAGGTTATTTAGGTAATAACCTAAATATGTAATAACACATTTAGGTTATTACTAAATATGAAGTGAATAATAGTCTACATTTAATTTAATATGTGGACTATGCATACATATTTTCCCTTTTGCGTTTTTGATAAAGCCTTGTAGTTTGATCTGTATTAGGAAACTGGTTAGAGACCAGAATCAGGCAGTTTTTATGTTGACTAGCTCTGGCTGGCAGCTGGGTGGTCAGAAAATCCAATATCGCCTCTATTTATATGAAACGCATTCGCCACGGCTACCAGTTTACACAAACAACAACCGTCTTTGGTGTGGATGGTTTAAATGGGTGATACTAAAAGTTAACAATTTTCAACATTTTAGGAATTTCCTTGCCACATGCCCTGTCAAACTAATATATGCATCCATTATGCATTTGGATTTAGTACAGTCTAGAATAGCATATCTTTATTATCTCACAATGTGGAAATTCATTTGAGTCAGCGGCAAAGCAAAAGGCAGAAGCAGATTCACACTTCACAAAACAATCAGGAAAAGCAGGAGTCACAAAAGTTTTAATAGACTTTATAGTAAAGAGGGATATAACCCAGGGGGAATGAAATAAAATGGAATTTATTTTTAACATATCTCTGTAGTTATCAAGGCTTATTCAGATTAATGAATTTAGAGCATCAGTAGAGTGAGGTGGCATTGATCAGCGGAGTTAATCTGTCAACATGTGTAGGGCAGATGAAAAACTGCAATATAGCATAAAACATAAAAAAAAATAATCTTTTTTGTTGAAGGAGAGAGGGAGCAGCGATTGCAACTGGCTTCTATGCAGCCAATTATGTCTGGAAACCAATGCCTGAAGTCTCAAAATGTGATATAGACTACATTATTGCTTTCACAGAGACCTGCAGTTCTGTGAAGTTCTTATTTTATTACTTATGTGGGTCTGGAAATAGGGGACACCTCAAATCTGTTCAGCAGGGATGCCCACAGTTTTCAGATTGCGAGCTTCTTATAAATGTCCAACTCACAATGATTTACTGTCTGATGGTAGGGTGACTCCTGTCTAAGAAGCTGTTTTAAAATAAAATTTAACTGAAACTAAACTATTTGTGCTTGATAAAAGTAATAGTATAATAAAACACATCTACACAACACCTCTCGGGGTTCGAACCTCTGTGTCCCACATGGCAGACAGCCACAGGCACCACTCCTCAAAAGAGGGGAGGATGAATTCAATGCACTTTTGCAATCGACCCGCAAATCACAGTCGTCCTGATGCTATACGGTAACAGCTTGGGTGCCACAGGAACATTCCTGAAAGCATGCCGATGGCATAGAAACGAAATGTAGCACAAAGAATTTGTCCTTGTTGTGTCATATGAATGACGTGTGAGGCAAAATTTTAAAGAGATAAATTATTGACTGTAGCAAAAAAAGGTAACGCTTGAAAACATATTATTCCGGAAGTGATAAGACATCTAATCGCGGTGTTATCACCCTCGCCCGACAGAGATTTCTGCAGAGAACTTGCTCTCCAACATCTAAATGCCAGTTCTGAAGCTTTCCTTGTGTCAGGTTACAGCTAAAACATAGGACAGATTCCGAGTTTTTTTTAAAAATATTATTTTTTAAACAACTCTGCAGCAACAGAACATGGATAGTTCACAAAGTAGTATGTATGCAGATACATATCCGTGAACTTACTCTGTTTTCACCAACTCTGATTTCTGAAACAGGAACTCGGTGTGACATCCACTCACCTCATATAAATAATTAATCGCTGCTTACAGCAGGGAGGCTACAATAAATATTCTGAATCCTGTTTCGTTTTTCTTCTTAAAATACAGTTCTTAAAAAGAAACCTGAAACAGTAAAAATTTGAATTTGCAGGTCTACAAAATCTCTGCAGTAGTTTTTGTTCTTTGTTATGAAGAGAAAAATGCACTGTAGTCTACAAACCTTTACTGTAACCTCCTCTAATCTTTATATTTACATAATCTGTTTAAATCTCTTACAAAGTGGAAAGACTAAAACCTGTCTGAAAAATACAAAAAATACAGTCAGGATAGAATTTTTCAAGATCACTCTTTTTCTTGCTATTAAAGCTACCAAATTTCAAAAGCAAAAGCAAAACGAGAGACAAACAAGGATGTTTTTTTTTTTTGTTTTTTTTAACAACAGTGACAAAAATATTAGTGGAAAAGGGCAGTAAGTAAAATGTATTTATATAGCACCACAACATTAAAATCACTAAGTGCTTCACAAAGACAGAAACATAAACTCAAGAATATAAAAACTGACATAAAAGGTAGCAGTATAGCTAAAAGCCTGTCAATATAACAATGTCTTTAGATGCTTCTTAAAGAAGTCAGTGCAGTTCATGCAGCGCAGGGACAGCAGTTCCAGAGCCCAGAAGCCACAACATGAAAAGCCCGATCTCCACGAGTTTTAAAACGGTTCCATGGTATCACTAACAACCTCTGATCAGATGATCTTAAAGTCTGAGAGGAACAGCAACGGTCCGTTAAATTCTGAAAATAATCAGGGACTTGACCCTGAAGTGCCCTGAATGTCAGGACCAATTCTTTAAACTCTTATAGACAAAGGAGCCAGTGCAAGGAGGCTAGAACAGGGTAGCGATAGGAGCATAGAATTCATATAAAAATAAAGGTAAGAAAGCAATTTAAATTTTAATCAGAAAAGAGAGAGGTTAACAAAAAGAAAACATTAAAATAAATAATAATTTTAAGAAATCTAAAGTGACTTTTTATCAAATATTCTTTTAATTTTCTTGCTATTATATTTTTGAATTATATGGAATTGATTAAATCATAGTTAAAATCTTTAAGTTTAGTTACAGTCAAAATAAATAGGCTTCCATGTTAGATTTTGGATTTGTACATTTTCATCACTAGGTTTATGGTGTCAAACACTGAATTACGAGTTAAATTTGCTTTCTTGTGAGTGACACTGCATTTCCATCACAGAGAATCAGTCAACATGGCTTTGCTAGATCTTCTAGTGATGTCTCGGTGAAGCACTAACAGCCAAGAAGCTTGCACATTTCCTCGTCGTAGAAAACATCTCAGTTACCTGACAAGTTCAAATATGGATAGACCACCAGGGAATGTTGTCCTACTTCCTCTTCTTTATACTGCTCATGAAGCTGAGTATGTCTAAGACAGAAAACCTGAAGAAATAGATCAACAGTAAACTCAAAGAAAGCTCAGGCTGCCACAGTGTCTCAACAAAACCATGTTGTGTTCAGCAGAAACAACAGACTCCAGCTATCCATCACAAGGTTGGAGGAGGAATTTGGGACCTCCTACACAAGAAAGGCACTAGATTACTGAGACTGTAGTAATCCTTAAGTTTTAGTAACAAGCACTGTAGTGGTGAGAAGCAGGAAGAGAAGAGCTCAAATGAGGAGACATTTCTAAAGGGTCTGAGGTGGAAGGGAGCTAAGATATGAACTAATCAACATAATGAAATAAGCAAAATTAAAGGAAGCACATATGCCATCTACAGATGCACTTAGTGAAATAGAGCACATTTTGGGAAGGATCATTTGGAAGTTTAGAAATGCCTTATACCTATAAGCATGTACTGTTCAAGTCTGCATCTCTGTATTCATTTTTTATTGGTCTGATGTGATTATTTAGTCTCCATTAACTGTAAGCGAAAATCATCACAAAAGGTCTAGACATCAAATCAGTCATGTGTGTCCTTTTCCGGTCTGATGAGCATGACCAATTTTTTTCTAAATCGTATAACTTTTCATGGAAGTTCCTGTTAATTAAATTAAGCATGTTCTCCATTCAAGCTTGATTATTCCCCACTTGATTGAGAATGTGCAAGTCTACTTTCATGTTTCAATTAATTTCAATTAAAAAAAATCTCTTTATTTTACAAAGTATACTTGCATTGGGATCTGATAAACTTTTAGGTATTTCTACACAAGTAAATAATAGATCATTTCAAATTTCTCTGCAACAGCTTTATAAAGTTTAAGTCAGAGAATAAAATATCTTCCATAAAGATTTAAAATCTTAATCTGCAACATTAATGTTAATTACTTTTAATAAACTGTCTGCTCTTTGGGACATCTTTCTCATTATCCAGTCAACTTGTATTTATGATAGATATTACTTTTGATGGCCTTTATGGGATTTGTGTAATGTTGTTGGAAATGAAAAAAAAAGGCTTTGTCTGAGGAAGAGAAGTAGAATGGTTGAGTATGAGGCAGTAATTCACTCCTTTTTACTTCAACTCTGACATATATGCCTTTCCTTTCTTTTCACGCACTTCAGAAGACCCTTGTTTGGCCGCATCACACTCCCCGAGAGAAATCATTTGAAGGCCGTTCTGCCGTGAGTGTCCACACACCTGCACACAGATACCTCGTTCTTCCCCCTGTCTACGACAGACATCTGTAGAAAGGCTTTCCACCTTTAGCTGGCCCCAGTGGCCAAATAAAAAAAGAATGAAAATACCACTTGGGCATGTTTTGTGCTGTTTTTAGAGGAGTTGCATTGTTTGGATAGTTATTTTTTTACAGCTGGCCATGACCTTTTATTGCCAAATATTTCTTTTTGTTGTGCTCTTATGTTGTTACTGTAGTTAGCAGCTACATAAACTTATTTATTCGTCTTGCTGTCATGGAAAGAATTGACCACAGTCTATTCAATCAATGCTCTCTGCAGCCCTTGTTAGCTGTGAGTTCCCCCATGCAAGTCTTACTTATAGAGGCTAATGTGGGGATTTCACGCTGCCTGGCAGCATGACTACAACTTCCTGAACAAGAAGTTACATTTACAGTGACATTTGAAAAACTATGTGAAAGTCTAAAGTTACTGTTTTTGAATTTTGGTCCTGACAAGTAGAGGTTTCTTGAAAATTCAAGTCGAGTCAAAGTTATTCCTATGGCATATTTCAGTTATGAGGCAGTCCAAAGTGATTTACCTATACGATGGAAACATAAAACAGAAAACAGCAATAATATTTACCTTGCAGTTGCAATCTCTGTAGCTCAGAACCAGTGTAAAGATTTTACAACTGGGTTGATATTCTCTGCTTTCCTAGTTTTATTGAGAATGTAGGCAGGAACTTTCTGGCTCACTGGGTAGTGTCTGAATGACTTTTTAAAAGTAATCAATTGGAAATGTTGTCCAGGCCTTCTAAATCCTTTTTAATATTTGATTGGAATAAACTTGGAATTTTTTCAAATTTATTATTTATTTAGTTTTTTTACCTGGTTATTTTCACTGATTTTTGTGTTTTAGTTTTGTCGCATTAATTTAGCCATGAATCATTAACACTTAGACTTAAATAAGAATAACATTTGGATCTAAATTGAAGAGATGAGCAGATTGTGAGCAATACCTCAACGTCTGAGGTATTGCTATCAGTAACTTTATGCTCTCTCTAAACAGATGGTGTAGTTGATTATGACTTTCTCCCTTTAGTCTTTTTCTTTTCCCGTTCAAAGCAACTGAACAAGCTATTGTGGCACTAACCCTGTTATACACTCTGTTTTTCATTCATATACTTTACTACTTGTCAAAGCTTATATATTTCACCATTTTTCTTTCCTGGATAAAGCAGATAAAAGAGTCTGTTAATTGTTTACTTTTTGTTTAACATGAAAAGTACTCTTGAACAAGCGCTTCTATGTTTTTTCAGGGTTGTCTTCTCAGACTGTTAGTTGGGAATGGAGACGGCTGCTCATACTGACTCTACTGAATGTTTCTTCCTCTTAAAAATTTGTTCTCCTTTTTACTGTTGCCGCTTTCATTTTCAGTATTGATGCAAAGTTAACAACTTGATCCAATCAACTGTCCAGTCACTATCTGTTCATTCAGGGGGTGGATGGATTGTGGTAAAGTAACACACTTCATGGAAATGGCTGGGTCTCCGAGAACAAAAGAATAAATAAATAAATTTGCCAGTCATCATTATAAACTAAATTTAAATTTTGTTTATAATTTAAAACTTTTTAAATTTTGTTTTAAAAAGACCAAACTGAAAAGTATGTAACTGACTATAAATGTACCTATATGATTGCATTGCATTT
Source organism: Brachyrhaphis roseni (assembly GCA_903066815.1). Lineage (NCBI taxonomy): Eukaryota > Metazoa > Chordata > Actinopteri > Cyprinodontiformes > Poeciliidae > Brachyrhaphis > Brachyrhaphis roseni. The sequence goes on along the minus strand of CAEFZY010055476.1, from coordinate 89,767 downwards.
ACTATGCAGATCTATAAAATAAATTATGTTTGTCTTGCAAAGCCCCTTGAGATGACATTTGTTTTGAACTGAATGGAGTGATGATTCTTCAGCAAATATTTACATAACTGGATTGGACTAAAAAATTAAAATAAAAACAGCTAATGGCCTCATAAAAATAATGTAAATGACATTTGGAAAGCCTATAGCTATGCTGCCTGGAATAACTGCAACAATCTGAAGAATACCAAGAATGTAGAATCGCTAGAAGCAGCAGCTGTCAGCCAACAGTTTAAATAAATGGGTGCCTCCTGCCCTGTCCAACGAGCCTGCTAATTGTACTTTCTCTTACTTAGTAGCATTTGTTGGGCTCTATCAGTCTTGTCTGGAACATATAAAGTGACAGTCTACCTAGTTGACATTGTGAATGGTAGTAAGGTCAGGCCCCTCCTGTCCTTTAAGGGGAAGCCGTTTGTTCAAACATTTTGCTTTGCCTCATTAAGCCCCCTGAAAAAGACGGAAGGTAAGATTCAGTCCTCCATTATTTTTTGGCTAACTGCCACATCATTTACATTATGTGAGAAAAGGTGAAAATCATTTCACTGGAAATTTTGCTAATTTCATGCATATTGATAGAAAACAGGGACAACATCTTTCAGAGATATTACAATGTCAGCATAAGCTGTAGAGAAAGTCGCCTAATTGTATGAAGTATCAATTATTTAAGTTGAAAATGTTCCCTTGGTGAAGAGTAGGATGTTTACAGCATCTTCAGTAACATTTGAGGGCTTTTTTCACTGTGTGTGACATTTGAAGGTAAGTATCTTAATTTTTCAGAAGCTACCATAACCTTTTCCTTAGCAACACTTTCAGCTATAGCTTTTCACGAATAGAAAAGTTTATGATCGAGTCTTGCTCTCTAAATGTTCTCTAGAAAGTGAAATCAAAAAATCCAGTCGCACAGATGATTTTCATTTGTTAGCTTGTTCACGAATGATACGTAATGTGCTGGAAATATGCAGGCCACTCTCTTGCTTCTTGTTCTCAAATGTCAATGTAACACAGTGTGAGTATAAACGCTTAACATTTAGTGGGAAATAATGGAAGGTGGACAGGGCATTTGTAGTGCTGACATTTTAGATCAGTGCTCATAATGTGTTCTGGGGAAGCTGTAAAACAGCTAATGTGTTAGACGGTCTCAGTGGCCTAGAATACCGCTAAATTAAGGGGGAAAGCGGGCAGGGGAGGAAGGGAGCTGGAAAACAGCTGAGGGACACAAAAAGAGGTAAGTAGGAAGGGGAAGAAGAACTGCACTAAGTGTTTCCCTTTTTTTCAAATCTTCAGCTAAGAGAGCCACGAGAAGAGAGAGTTCTCCCCGGAAGAAAAATTGCCATTGTCTTGGGCAGAGACAGTGGTAAATGGTGCGTCATTTTGCAGTAATTTACAAATCGCGGAGTGGAAACAAAATTAGATTAAGTGGGTCTGTTGAAATGGACCTGCTAAACATCACTATTAATTATGTTGCTGTCAGGAGAAAAGAATATTTATTTTCATGGGAGAGAGTGAAATCATGCCATAGGTGACTGCTTTGATTTTAGGAGAGTCATTTTTCATGTGCACATGCACATCTTAACAGAACAACAGGGAAACACGGTCATTCAATCAAAGGCCCCTAACATCTACATTATTGTTCAGGGCAATAAATGGCTTAACCTGACTTCTGGGTGAGAGGGGACAGCCGCGACCAATGTTGCAATGCCACTGCTGACATTAATCAGGGAGAAACTGTTTGGCATGCTCTGATTGGCCAGATAAATGTTGTGTACTTTACAAAAGCTGTGTGTGAGCATGTGAATAAATGTTGCCGATAATGGTCAGTGACATGACATTACTCACTTGCACAGCTCCTCTAAAATAAAAAAAAAATTTTAAAAAAAAGACAAGCAGAACTAAGAAAAAAAATCAGAAGAAAATTATCAGCATGTTGTTTACAAAAGGTGCGAACATGCTCATACATTTCCATTTGGAACTGAATCGCACACCGCATGTGAACATAGTGAACTGAAATAGGTCGCAAACAACTTTTATCATCTGAAGTTGCACTTGTGCCAGACTAGAAGTCATCAAGGTCAAAACTACATCAGAGACGACAGTAATCTCATTCATATTGCTGCATCCCTTTTACAAACACCTACAGCACTTTTTGCTTTATAGTGCATACACAGGTGAATCATTACCTTAGGTTCAGGTATCCTACAATATTACAGTGTAATCTCAGATGGATAGAGCAGGATCACAGTGGCCATAGACAACATGAATACGATATATCTGTACATGGTACTACAGCTTCTCACTGAACAATTTTCATTTTATTAATTCACACTTATTCCACAATAATAGAGAATCTCATTGTCCACATGATGTTTATGTTAAATGATGATTCTCAGTCATATTTCAAATGATAGTCCTAACTGTGTGAATGGGGGAAAACATTTTGACTGGGAAGTTGATGAGATATAAACTTGCGACAATTAAGGCCTTTCATGAGGGATTTCTGGTGTCAGTGTGTGCAGAGTTGTTTTTTCTCCTACCTCTTCAGATGCACTCTGTCGCTACAGAGAAAATCTGCCTTTATTCAACAAGTGGTACCAGGAGCGTAGATGAAGTACATTCTTTTAGAAACACAGCTAAGTACAGAGTTTAGCTTTAGATGTATGCTGGTTTGTAGGGCTGGACATTTACAGAATCATATATTGTTTATCAATAAATTTCTTATAAGATTTTGATTTATTTTTGTCATAAATTATTTTTAATGTTTAAAAACATTAAGAATTAATGTACTCAATTCCTATCTGATCGATAAATATCAATACATTTGAAAATATGATTAAATGCAGTTACTGTGTGCATTTAGTGATACAAATCACACTGCTTTATCTGGCTGGTGTCCTAAAGGAGTTTATTGCAAATTTCAATTTTTTCTAACAGCAAAGTTCTAACAGCCACAACCATAAAAGGTAACCTTAAAAAGAAAGAAGTAATAAATAGTTCTGTCACTTTAATCATTATCACAGTAGAATCACCAAATATTGTGATAGAACTTTAAGTCCGTATCATCCACCCCTAGATTAACATGTAAAAAATGTGTGCCACCCTGTTGTTCTACCTATTCTTTTACACTTCTTTTCTAGGAGCTTGGGAGAAACACAGCGTTTGCTTTGTGGCCTTCTGAGGTCAAGCCTTTAGACAGCATATTTGGGTAAGCCCCTGTTCCACCTTCCATCTGCTTGTCATGTTGTTCCCATGTCACTAGGGTCCTGTGTGGGTACCCATTTGGGATAGGGTTGAATTAGAGTTAAAGAGAACAGGCCAAGTCCCCCTTTACGACTAGCACTGGCCATTCAGGGTTGGGGGGAGGAACCAAGGAGGGCATCCAGCAAGACAGCACCCCAGGTCAGGCTATCTGAGGAAGGAGCACATAGGCAAACGCTGCATGGATGGCTCACTGTCTGTCCCTGGCAGCTTGTCATTTATCACTGCTGAGCAGCAACGTCAGGTGGGAACGTGATTAATTTCACTTTACCATTCTCAGAAATAAGCCCTATAAATCATCCTAAGCTCAGCTTGTGCACAGGCTTTACTTCTCGACCGATCTGACAAAGCTTTACCAGGTCCCAGCGCATTTGCTCAAGTCTTGCTCCTAATGTTGTAACAGTAGAGGTTCTGTGTCAGACGGACACATCATTGATGGGAAAATGTCCAGCAAACGACTGAGAAGCGCCAAAGACAGACAGGCGGTAAGCCGACTAACATACGCCGTAGGATGTTTATGGCAGCAAAGCACAATCCAATCAAACATGATCAGCACTTTCTCCATAAATCTAATTGTCCCCTCATGTTACCATCTGTCCTTTCCACATGAGTGACAGGTGGAAAAAGAGACGAAGACAGGATCAAATGGAACATGCTGATGATGCGCACCTGTCAGCAGAGGCCATGGATGTAAAAAATTCTAGTTTATTACAGCCGTCACAGAGCGCATCACTTCTGATATGTCAGAGGTAATAAGGACACTCTGCTGATAGGTGGCAGCCTGCCAGCATGTCAGCCAGGCTCCCTGTTAGGAAAAGCTTTTCTATTAATTTTACAGATGTGCTGCTGTTTTGTGAGTGATTTTACTCATCTTTCACAAGGCTCCCCCCCTCTCATTTTCCCTCGCTTTGTCTCTTTGTGAAAGCTGACACTGACGACAGCTTTCGCTAAAGTAGAGCAGGATATATGCAAACGCAAGACCAGATGTGTTTTGATTAACCATGCAAAGTGGATGAGAGACAAATAAATTATTATGAATTGGCATTAATTAGGTGTCAAAGTTAAAAAAAATTTAAATCTAAATGTATAACAGAAATGGGAAATGTACTCAAGGGAAGAGAGCAGAACCATGGAACAGATATTAGACTATCTGGTTGTTTTAGAGAGTAGGATAATGATTCTGGTGCATTAGAATCTAAAAATATGATATTCATTGTACATGCTTAATTTCTGGTAAGAAGTCAACAAAATAACTAAAATTATAATCAAATAAAAAAAGTGGTTTGGTACATGCAACTGCAAAAAAGCAGAAACAAATAAAAGCATAATATAGTCGAACTAGACTTAACTCAAATAGTGTGATGCAGATTTTTTTTTTCTATTTTCATCCATACATTTGTGCATGCATACTTTTAACTTTTAACTAGCAAAAAAGAACTTTGGCTTTTCCCTTCAGGCATTCAGATTAATATTTCACTGAGAAATGTGTGCGTATGGCCCTGTGCCCACAGATGAAGTCCCCTGAAAGTGCACTCTTTTCAAGTCTTCCCTTGCGTAAATAACTCTAAAGCAGGAAGAAAAGCACAGAGTAAATGAATAGTGAGAGATGGACTGGGCATGTGAGTTAATGATCAAGGCCAGAAAGGTTTGTTTACTTTTCCACATTGGAGAGTGTTCTCCTCCTCCTGTTACATGGCTGTAAATTTAACTGCCTTTGTACATAGTAAATGCAGTAGCTACATAACTTTTCTCCTCTTCCATATCGGCTTTAAACGGTTTATTTTCTTCAGAAATCAGTTCCCATTTGTTTTGCAGAACTCCTCAGTTAAAAACCATTGGCTGTCTGCAATGTAAACACTGTGGATGTTTTCTCATCTTTCCCCGATGATAATCTTTATGAACTTCACCTAGATTTTTCTTCAAGCCCCATCTTCCTCCCAGCTGCCGCTTCTACATCACTATCACACTTGCTTCTCTGTTATTGGGATCCAACAAACCAATCACTGTGGACAAACCAATCATTCCCCCTGTGCCAGCATGGGAACGACAACTCTGTAGTTAAGTAACATTGCAAAACAAACAAGCCTTTCTTTTCTTTCTGACAGTTTTAAGGAACATCATCTGAACTCCTTGGACACACTTGTTTTAAATTTCTAACTTGCTTGCCGTAGTTCAGCATTTCAAACTCTCCTGAGCAGAACACCAATAAAACCTGCTGTCACACTGGCAGTTCTTGCAGGTGTGAAGTTGGCGAGGGATCATGCTCTTGCCTGCGCAGTACAATCCCTACCTGTTGGCCGAGATTGCCAAAATATGACAGGCAGGACGTGCTTGTTATGCTTGTTATGTGCTCCTCTCAGGCAGGAACAACGAAAAATAGGATATGTAAAAGATAGAGCAGGTATTGGCAAAGTCTTTTGAGGCAAATTGAAGTATTTACAGATGCGGACAGATTTGATGCCACCCTTGGTAAAGACGTGTAAAAAAGCTTTCAAATAAAATGATCTCTTATTGCAGCAACATAACCTCACATTGACAAATTCTGAAAACATCCAACCTTTATTTGGAATGTGTATTCAGTGGAGTAAAAATCTAATTTAATGAAATAATTGTAAGAAATAATTGTTCCCCAAAAACTCGCCCCTGGTAAACTACACCGTTCAACCCTCTCGACAGTAAGACAGCATTTAGTCTTCTCCTGTGACATTTCAGAAATGTGACTCCTACAGTGAGAGGGGTCTTTGATCCTTCCTCTTTGTTCACCCTCGCACGTTTTCAATGTGATTCAGGTCTTGAGACTGAAGTGGCTATAGAAGAAAGTTGATTTGGTGTTTTGTGAACAACTTTTAATGTTTATGTGGTTTGGACTCAGTGTTGACCCATTTTCATGTTACTGATAGAATCCAGCACATTTTTATATAAAATGTCCCAGTATGTATAGTTCTTGAAGTCACAGCGTGAAAAGGTTTTCAGAACCTTTGGAAGACAGACACTGCCACAACATCCTCCATTGTACGTACATCGGACATCGGGATACTTCATCACATATTCATCTTTTGTTTCATGCCAAGCACACCCGCAGTGTTTTTCTTTTCTTGCTGAAACGCTCAATGTTATTTTCCTCTGACTAAACTACGTTAAAGCCCCAGTAGGGTCTTTAACGTATGTTATAGAAAGAACAGAGAAGTACCTTCCCTGGCATGCTTCCCAAACTCCAACATGGCAAATATAAAGTGTCAAATGGTTGTTCTGCTTGCAAAAGAGATCACTCTGTGCTCCTTCTTCACCACGTGTAGTGCTTGAGTTCAAGATAGTGGCCAGTGGCTGAATGGAATTGGCAACAATCCATCTTAAAAGTAAACATAAAAGAATGAAATAGTAAAATTCTTTAACTGGATTTATTTTTTTTTAAAGTTTGTCAGGGGTGTTACCAATGATTTTGTTAATATATATATATATATATATTGTTTAAATGGGATTTGTTATTTATTCAAATTAAAGGTTGTTCGTTTTGCATGAGATTATGCAACTCTAATAAGTGTTTTCACAGATTTTAACCAGGTGTGCCAAGAAATATGTCTACGTCTGTAAAAGGGTACATTTCTGCTTTGTGTGCTGAAAGGGCACATTCTTGCACCTTTCTGTTCTATTTTTTTTTTTCTGAGCATATTTTTATAAGCCTATAATTGATGTGTACATCTCTGTGGAAATCACTTATCCTCCTGTGAGAGTTTTCCCCCTTCTTTAACCTCCTGATACCAATCTTTTTTAATTAAGTAATGACTTTCAAATGAATCTCAGATCATGTGTGAGGGAAGACACTTATCCTTAAAAGTATCTTAGACTTGATGGATTAATTGAGGATGAAGTAGGCCATGTGTCCTGCGCATTAACAATCCATCTTTTGCTGCCAGGAAGAGGAGTGATGAAGATGTTAGGAGAGCTGCAGAGATTTTTCCAGATGATGGCACAGAAAAAAAAAAAGGGGGTTGGATGTGTGGGCGTATGTATCCAACACTAATGTTACCTGCAGTTACTGTGACTTCACATGCACATGAGGCTGCTATGAAAGAAGTGAGTCCATTTTCAGCAGCTCCCAAATCTATATTCACTCCCAACAATACTGCTCTTGACTCCCCAGCGAGCTCAACAAATGCCACACAATCAGCCCACAACATTTATTCCTGCACTAAACCAAGTGAGGCCAATCAATTGGGCCGCACTGTGGTCAGAGCCTCTGTCAAACCGAAATACAGACCCGGTTTCTCTTAAGAAAAGAGTGAACATAAAAAAGAAATCACAAGAAAGAGCGGAGGAGCTGAAGTGAAATGACGTGAGCAAAATTAAGGATTTTTTTTTTTCTTCTGCACAAAAGATCTGAGTGTTTCCACTTTCATTTCCTCATCTTCAGCTTCTCTTTCTCTCACCAGCGTGCGGTAGTGAAGAAGCCAGATTGCATGACTAAATAGTCATGTAGAGCTTACTCTATTTGATATTTATATTCCCATTGAAGTGTTCTTGTTCCTGAAGTTTTAATTGGGTGCTGATAAATAAATCATCCAGTCTCTTCCTCAACAGATGTGCGAATGAGCGTTATGCTGCATAATATCTGTCTGCTTTGCAGGTGTGTGCGCTCGCCTCATGTCACTGGTGTATGGGCTAAGATGTACCACCCGGACCCCGGTGAAAGCATAAATAACAAAGAGATGTGACAGCTTCTGAGATGGATTCCTCTTAACTGCAACGTGTTTTGTATGAATGCGTGTATTTGTTACATACAGTTCAAAAAGCTAAAGTTGTCACTTTTCCAATGCCCATTTTAGATATGCACTCCTTTCCATTTTTCCGGACACATTAGTGTCATGTGTGAAGGAGCAGGCAGGTGCTTCTCTGTAACAAATCATGATGACAGTCGCACCAGTAACAGACCGCATAAGACATACAAGTCCAGCAGTCACATTAAGGGATAGCCACACTTACAGGCCATGCTTAATTTGGCATGTAATCTTCTTTTTTTACAGTTTCTCGGATGGTGCTGCAGTTTCCTGCTTATAAGCACCAAGCAAAGGAGAAATCACAATAATGATGTCTTCCTACAGGTGAAGAAGAAGATAAGATTTTTGTCAGATCAATATCAACTGTGTTCTATTGTCATTTCATAGTATCCACAATGCTAAGAATCATCGAAGTCTCATTAGCTTATCTCAGTAGGAAGTAGTATTTCTACCACTTCACCTATTTTTATGTTCTGTGAAATTATAGCCACAAACTTCATAGTATTTTATTGGAATTTTATGTGATCGATCAACAGAAATTTGTTCACAATCCTCACACTGAAGAAAAATGGCTAACATTTTATTTGACGGGTTGTGCATAAGACTGACATGACACTGTCATTAACGTGACATAAAACGTGACATCAACAAGTCTTTATGAGTGTCATGAAGTGTCATGCAGTAATTAATGACACTTTTAATGCAAAGTTTCTCTAAAAGTTGCATTAAAAGTGCCAACTTTGCATTATTTTGTGAATAATCATACTTTAATGCAAAGTTGGCACTTTTAATAGACTTTTAATGCAACTTCTAGAGCAACTTTGCATTAAAAGTGTAATTTACTGAATTACTCTTCATGACAACAGTCATGGACATTCATAAAGGCTCCTTCGTGTTCGTGACAGGTGTTATGTCATGTTTATGGGAGTGTCATGTCAGTCTTATGCACACCCTGTCAAATAAAATGTTACAGAAAAATGATAAATGTTTTTTTACGTTGCTTAGAAAAATCTAATATTTCCTTTCAGCCCACTTTACTCAGATAACCCCAACTAAAAAACAACCAAATGCCTTCGAAAAATAAAAGAGGTTGAACTGCTTGCAGGGCATCTAGAACAGTCTGAGCTGGATTTAAATCTGGATTCTGACATTTCTCTAAAACATGAATATTCTTTATTTAAAGCAGGAGTGTCAAAAATGTAGCCTGGGGGTGTGTAATGATTGCATGGTAAAATTTGCATTGAGGGCACAAGTGTTTGATTCTGATGAGCATATAAAAAAAAGAAAAAAAAAGAAAACTGATTATCTCCAACAAATCTGCCTTATCTTCTACACAAATTGTTGGTCTTACAACTCTGTTAATTTTATTTTTAAATAGGAAAGACATCAAGCATTCAGTAACTTATGGTATTCCTACCTTGGCTAAGTAAAGGAAGAGTTTTCCAATAAATATCAACCTGCTCTAGTTGCTGAGCAAGCTCAAAAAATGTCTTGGACAAACAAAATAGGAAATAATTAATCTTCAATAATTTTGGAAATTGTATGTTCATAGACAATTGTGCGAGATCCTAGGTTTACTTGACTATTTTGTTAAAATATTGCATGTGTTGACAAGGCAAAACCTTAGTATAGTGCCAAAACTTTTAAGGGGTATTAATATTTTTAAGGCAAAATAAATTAATTATAAGCAGTTTTCCCTCAAAGTTTTGACAAATCCAAATGGTACTTAAGGCATTAACAGAATCTCATCAAAGTTACTTTGATCACACATGTCTTGTTAGCTTCAGATTAAAAATAAAATTCATGTCACAGTTCATTTTCTACTTCGCATGGTAATACCAACTTTATTTAACACAACATTCACATGTTTCCTTGTATAAAAAGAAGTTGTTCCATAGCTGGTTTGTTGACAACAACAACAAAAACGAAACGATGGCATAAAGCTGACACAAAATTGCAAGGATGAGTATTCACACTTGGGTATTCAACTCTGACAGAGTTGCTTTGTCAGTGAAGCTTTAAATTGCACATTTGCTTCAGAACACTATTGCTTTAGAACAGAACTTACAGGTTGCAGTCAGTCTGATATGGGCTGAGAAGCTAACAAATACAAAGAAAATACCAGTCTCTTTAAATATCCAACAGAAAAACAAGCAGCTCACAAAATGCAAAGGTGTGAAAAATCACATGAATAATGTGGCATAAGTAAAGCATTATAGTCTTTGTTACAAAGAACATAAGATAGTCGTTGTTGTTGTTGCTGTTAGTTTTATTCCCGATTGCTTTTACACGGACATGCCTGTTAAACTGAAAATAAAGTAAAAAAACAAAACATCAGTACTTAGTATTGCAATATTCAATAAACACAAACTTAGACATAGATATAAGATCTGGCTTGACTTAACTAACCGGTAATAAGGCAAATTTCACTCTTAGTACATGTCGTAATATAATAAACTTCGGCATTCATCTATCGCAGTACAGCAAACACAGCTAGCATTTAGCTAATTAGCGCTACCAAAATTCACCGAGCACACGCTTAGAACAGATAACAACAAAACTCATCTCCCCACAGCTTACAGCAATAATATAACTCACCACGTTGGGCAACACTCATGAACGTCAGTAGAATATGATTTTGTGGTAGATTTGGCTTGTTAGCTTCAGCTAACGGCAGTCTAAGTGCATTACTGGCCTGCCGTAAGTTTCTTCTCTTGTTTCACCTCCCCTTCCGCACCAATGTAAAGCAACTACACCGCCCCCTAGCGGAATGGGATGAGTGAATCCAACAGTCTTAATTGTTACAAACTTTCAAAATTGGGGTAGTAAGACAGAAAGTTATCTTTGTTAAACCTAGTGTATTTTCTCCCCATAATTATTTTAAGACTCATGTAATTTGGGTAGTTCCATGAATGAAGGGTCATAATTTTGGCTTGAGAACTGAATCTTTTCACCTCACATACTTTCATGAGCTCTAATTTCTGGAAGCACCATATTTGTTAAATGTGTAAAGAAAAACCCTGAATGAACGGCAGTGGAATTCACCACGATATATCTACTTTTGTTAGTATTTCTGGAAGTATCATGCCAGAATTGTCATTTTCATTTTAATTGCAAGGTTAAGAAGAACAAATTGCTAACGTTTTAAAAATCCTTCATATCTGTGTGCAACAATAAAGTTCTTCTTCACAAACACCTGCGGACTCCTGAGTTTTGTTGAAACATTGACAGCTGAATTCAAATTGCAAAGTTACTCCACATCGTCAACACAGCTTGCAGAGTAATTTGCTACACACATCTTTTGCCTACCTCGGATTAAAAATATGGAAATGTCTCAGACGACAACAAAGTTTGGAAAAGTAATTAATTTTGGAGGAATTAACTTCTCCGACTTATATTACACTGTAGCAGAAAATACAGTGAACGGTTTAATTAGACTATTCTTCTTTCCCGGGAAATTTTAAGTAAAACACTGAAATGTGTTTGCATAAGTGAATAGCTTGTATGGTTGAGAGAGAGTATGTATGTGTTCTTTGTTCTTTTTAAAATACTGGATATAGCTCCTTTGTGTTTGCTGTGGACTGTATAAATGCATTTGAATAGAAATTATGACTGCCTTATTTATGCTAAGGAGGCTCTCTTTCTCACTTAAACCAGCAAGGACACCAAGAAACAATATCTACTGTAGTCCTTTGGGTGTTGTAACCATAGCGATAGTAAGAGATATTGTCACACCAGATTAAAACCTCACTATGATGTGCAAAGATCAGACGGAACAGAAATAGTCTTTTCAGGTCGAGATCTTCAGGGCTGCAAACTACCCATCATGCATGAATGATAATTCCCGAACTGTTTTGACCATGCATAAAACTTCCCTAGCAGATGTGCTGAGAGTATGGGGCATTGTGGTGGCGGTAGTCATAATGTATAGATGAAGAGGCTCCCACATTCGCTGTTGTTGCTTTATTATACACAATTTGAAGCAGAATCGGCCACCCTGGCGTCAAACCTAAACACAAACCTCATCTTGCAAACAGCACTTCAACCAGGGTATTGCACTTGGTGGCACTGTATTACTGCTCTGCCTTTTATCACAAGGATATCTTCATGTAGCTTCAATTTTAGATAGATAGGGAGAGGAGAATGATGGAGACCCAGAGTTTCTCCCAGTGTACTGTAAGCCTGGTTGGCTGCCAGGCTGTACTTGCTCCCCTGCCAGGCAAAACCCTGTTTGTTTGTTTTTTATTATTTTAATAGGTTTATAAACCAGTAGCAGTGATAGCAAAGACAGTTTGAACAGTATCTTTGGTGAAACTGTTGAAAATGTCTTTGTCAGCGCTTCCAAATGAGCCTGAATACCAGCCAATAATTTTTTTTTCATCCAATCAGAGTATTCCTTGCAAATACTGCATTTGCCTTGATAAATAACCAGTTAATCAAATAATAAACAGTTAATCAAAAATACTGCACTTAGTTCCAGACATTATTAAACAAAACATTTGGCTTTAGGAAAGCAAAAGAAACTTAAATACTTGAATTCTGTACCCTAACATATTTAGTTAAGCATACAAGTGTGCTTACGCCATTTTAGAAAATATTATTGGAAATATTTCTTTTTTGGTCACATTTATTTTACTTTTAAATAAGACCAGCATTGCATAGATTGTTTTAAGATTCACTAGCTGATTACTTAATTAGAATTTAACTAAGCCCTTTATAAGACTCTACAGTAGGTTTTTAAGTATTGCCAATAATGGCTTCCGATAACAAAATTACCTAATCATATTTTCTGTCAACTTTTAACATTTTATAACACAAAAACATGGTGGGCTGCTGGTAGACTTCCCTAGAACTCCTACCACTGGGAACAGCAAGTTGCCTGCAGTGCTGGGCTCAGTTGCAGGTCCGTTTGGGCATGCTGTTTGTGCCATGATGTCCCACACAACCACACAGGCTGATTTGCAGCAAATTCTAGTTGAGGAGTGGATGCTATTCCACAGTCTTGCATGGCCGAGCTGGTAAAAAGCATGAGGAAGAGGTGCCAGGTTGTGGTTTGCAATATTTCTTCCATAGACTTGGACATGGTGGTGTGAATGTGGACATATGGTTTGATGCTCATGGGAAAGTGCAGCTGACATACTAAGTGTGGTGAGGATGCATGGAGGACAAATCTCAAGGGTATGGGAAGTAGTAGGGTAAAAGCTGGTGAGTACTAAAAGCAACATCATTATTGCCTTCACACTTAAGGACTTTCTGCTATCCGGCCATGCTCTGATACATCATCTAACTCAGAGAAAGCATACCATTGTCTTACTCTCATCTCAAGGCACCGAAATAAATCCTTTAGACTCTGTGAGTTGGATTGTAGGATCATTTTGGATTGGGTTTGCTCCCCACTGCTGCACTCAGATCCCATTAGATTTGTATCTCAGAATTTAGGAGGCCAAGTGAATAACTCAGTCTCTTTGTGGTTCTTTTTGAGCAGATTCTGCTGCTCTTTGGGGTGTTTCTACGATTCAGAAACACTCACACCATGTGGGAGTGAAGAGATTTATATATATTTACTTACACACTATATAAATGATTTTTGTTCATCAGGAGCGTTGTTGGAGTTCTTTCTAGGTTGAAGGTAATTAGCTTTAATGAGTTATCATGGATACATATCTTCCTTTTGAACGCTGAGTTCTTGGGTCTTCATGTCTGTGCAACTCTATGTGTGTAGGTAGAGTTGCAAAACGCAACAAGGCGTCTTGCCAATAGCTAAGGGCGATATATAAAAAGGCATGTACACATGCTGTTTACTGCAGCCTCCCACCATGCTTCTCTGACTTTAAACTTCCAAACACCTGGAGTCTCACATGAAATGGCCTGCTTGTGGAAGTGGGCAGTGGTCCTCGAAAGATAAAAACCAGCCTTGTTGTTAAAAGCCAAATGCTGCCAAAGGGCTCTAATGAAATATGGCTACATGCTGGGCATACCCAGCCAATGCTTATTTAACAATGAATATTAAAACAGTGCAAGTGCAGTGGTGTTGCATGTTCCCATCAGTGGCCAATCCTACATAAAGGAAGCTAACTGGTAATTGGGTGGGTTTAAAATACTCTCTAGTGTTGTGTCCTCAAAGAGGTACAACAGAAATGGCACAGTATCTCTTTTACTCTTTGTCACATTACAGCAACATATTTTAGTATATTTACGGTAACTTAAAATGGATGCAAGAGACCAACTAAGAGTAGAATTAAAAGAAACATGTTTCTTATTAATACAAATCCTAAAATTGTGGTGTGCGTTTGTTTTCAGTTCTCTTTTAGTACGAATACAGTTGTTCCGTGGAGAGTTTAGATGTTTCTCTGGAGAACATTGGAGAACAAGCATCTTCATTAAGACTAAGGAGAAAACAATGACATTTAGAGATAGAGTTGTTGTAAGGATTTAATGAAGAGTGATAAGAAAGCCATCGCAGTACTTATTTGCAGTTAGGAACAAACCATGTAGGGAAGTCCATTAACGCTGAAGGATGGAGTTAAATAAATGTGAAAATCTGTATATCATTTTCCTTCCACTTCACAAATATGCTTTTGTTTGTGTTGTGATTATGTATTTTCCTAATAAAATGCCATGAGGTAGGTGGCTGTAAGGTGGTAAATTGATAGTTTTTGTACCTGAAACTGGAAATGTAAGAATTTGGATTAATAGAAAAAGAACTAAAGAGATTAAAGCAATTTTCAAACCCTGTCCTATTCCTGCAACTGATGAGTCTCTAACCATAATCTTTTAAATAGAGTTCAGAGTATACAAAATTGGCATTGTGCCACAAAGAGAGGCATGAATATATTCTACTGAGAAAACTTAAGTAGAAGATGACCTGATTTCTCCACTGAATAGAGCTTATTACAAACACAGAGTTTAATATTTAATGTCTAATTATTGCTTTTCTCACTTTTAATCTAAAATTAAGGAAAAACAGGCCTGAAATGAAAGTATGGGCATTTTAAGAGGTCTAGTATTTATAATACATTTTTTGGCAGAAAAATTGCAGCTTTTAACGTTTCCACCAGGCCAAGGTTAATCCAATTGTAAATTAGTTGGCTCTTATATGATGTTTAATGTCTTTAAAAATGTGGCCACTCCTCCTGTGTTTCGTTGGTAGGGAGTAGGGCTGAGGGCTCAGCAATGTTGCTCTGTAGTCCATTTTAATCCAAACTAAACTTAAATAAAAATAAAATGTCACTTTGATTTTTTTTTTTTTGCATATTCCTTTGATGGTACAACCAACACTAACATGTTAGTAGTTGACAGCCCTCATGCTTTATAGCAAAAATCTGCAAATGTATTTTAAATGGGCAATTTAAAATACAGCTAAACAGGACTATTTTCTAGCGCAATCATGTAATTATGTCACTTTCAATTTTTATGAAAATGCTGTATGTATCAAATATCACTTACAAGAAATTTGACTTTGCAATTTAACGCCTTGAAATTGGGCATCTGTCTCTTTAAGAAGTTCTCGCTCTTTCTGACACGTCATCACATCAACATTCCTCTATTAAATGTTTGCAAATATTTATTGAAGCACTGGACTGAGAAATAGTCCTTGTGCTAGTTTGAAGGAGAGTTGTCAGTTTTACATAATACTGTCTCTTTAGACACTCTCATTGGTACCCACGCTCATTTTTACAAATTGTCTTCAAATTTAGCATAAACAAAAAGATTTGTGTTAATTCATTACTGGTAACGTGTGTTGTTTAATTTATCATATAATTTCAGTTTTAGTTTTTGATTTTTTATCTTTGGTTTAGAAAAAAGTCTTAGAAAAAACAGTTACATATTTTATGACTGTCAGATTTAACTTAAATAACAAAAAGATTTTAATAAAATAAGTTGAGTTTTGGAAAAAAAAAAAAAAAAACTAAAGCTTTTGGTCATAGCTACTATGAGAAAAAAGAGATTTGGACAAACCCACACCTTAATAGAGGATAAGAAAGAAAGAAAAGCTCAGTTGTGGGTTGTCCAGTTGTTCGTCTCTTTCTGTGGAGGTCATTGTGGCTCATCACAGGTGCCCTATCCCGTACATGCTTATTAATTTAAAATCATTTGCAGCACCTCGAGGGAAAGATAAATGCCGAGTGCAGAGACAGGGTGGTGGTGAAGCCATAAAACTATTAGAAACCCCCCTTTTCTTAACCCTTTGGTCATGGCCTCTTAATAACCTTACACTGCAGAGGTAAAGCCGAATCATGAAGGAGTAAGGTATTTCTCTCTCTACCTTTATCTGCCTTCTAGGCTGTGCAGCTGAATTAAAGACACACAGGAAAACATCCACACACACGCACACACACGGCCACAAAGGCAACCATTACGCAAAGTTGTGTAGAACCTTTACACTGCCGAAAGGATTCATTCATCCATGTCAAAAAGCTGCTGTAAATTTTGTGATGGCCAATGAAATATGAAAATGGCATCAAAATGGTATCTTTTATTGCTGGATAAAACAATGCAGCTATAAATTTACAATAAATATTGATAGGATTAAATATTTGTGTAACAAATCAAAATTAACAAGATTACCTTTACTCTTATCACAATGCAAAGCTTTTTTTTGAGCTCCTCTCTACCGAAAGACATTTATATAATATGTATATGTATATGTATAATAGTAGCATACTTGATTCTTAATGCACTTTGTCGCCACCATAAATTATTTTGATATCTTCTCTTGTTCTGAAAATAACCAAACAAACCTTGTGTCTAACAAATAATATAGTTAATACCTGCAAAGAATGTAATAAAGCAAACAAAACCAAAGCAAACTAAAGACATTGATCTCATTGTGGTGCCATAAAGATAAATACATTTGCAAAATCTTTGAACTTACAGTTGCATATAAAATTCAAGACAAAGCTAAATCTGATAAAAACAAATAAAAAATTGTACTGGCCTCTTTTTTGAATATCTCATGCTAGGTTTGTCCACTGGTTCTATGTCCTCAAAAATACATATATATATATATATATATACAGAGCTCAGTTTGAGTTTCTTCTTGAGAATTTCCTGTCTGCAGCTGAAGGCACAATAAGGACGGTTCAGGTGAGCAAATATTTTTCTCTCTCTTTCAATAGTTTTGTTTCACAACCAAAGGCAAAACACTGATCATCTAATCCACTTAAAAAAATAAAAACAAAGTAGTGGTTTCAAATTTAAAACTGGAAGTTGATTGAAGCCAATATATTGCATTTAGTGGCTTTGGAAAGAGAAAAGTGCTGCACCATAATTTATTTACCAAGCATATGGCCAAATGTGGGTAATAGCTAGTCAGATTTACGCAGAGGGATTTACTCTATTAACTTGTACTCAAGTAGATTTTGAAATAAGTTATTTTTACTTTAGTACGATTTTTGTCTATTTTACCCACATTGAGCTCACTGAATGAAAACCACACAAGTCTGAACCAAAATGTGCCACCCATCTGCATATGTTGAGGTTTTTGGTTTGTAAACAAGCTGCATTGTTCTAAAACATGGTCACCGTGAACTAAACAGCTAAGCTAAGCTAAGCTAGACTGAACTAAACATATATCTAAAAAACAAACTTATGCAATATTAGAAAGCAGAATACTGTCACAAAAGCATTCTGAACAAGAACAAAAGCTTCACCCGATAATGCATGAATGCTTATACCTATTAAAGAAGCACATATAGAACAACAATTTGAAGAATCGGGTCAGTATTCAACCATAGGTTGGTGCAGAAATAAGTGTTTTCTTCTACTACTCATTCACTTCTTAATAATACATTTATGCTCTAAAACATTCAAACACATTAGATGTTGGAATAAAAACAAGAACAATCATTAGGGAGAATAATCTGTCATTTTTTCTGCCTGCTGTAAATAAAACAGGAATTTTTACAGCACAATGGTTGCATCATGTCCCGCTTCCTGTGCTACTCTGAAGTAGAAGTTTCAAGTTGTGAGAGTGAAGAGAATACCCTGCTGTGAAGCTCCTCTATGGATAGCAACTGCAAAGAAATACAGACCTAATTTGACGTCTACATCAAACAAAATATTATTTGCCTTTACAGAACATCAGAAAAGAAGAAAACCATGGTATTATAAGGCATAGCTGTCAATTGTACAGATTTGTTTTCTCCTGTGATATTTGTCATTGCCACATTGCTGATGGCAGTGAAAGATGTCTTGCACATTAAAATAATGTATGTGATTTTGTATAGCTTTTTATTTTACACAAGGACAAAAATACATTATTAAACCCTGATCTTTGAGGAAGAAAATTGCTTTAAATACAAATTAAATATATCTTTAAAATCAACCTCGGGACCAACCGTAGAGAATAAATGTGTTGTGATGAGTAATATGTGCTTTGGAGTGAGAAGGGCAGCGAATGAATGAGCCCTGTGTATAACCTCAGATATTTTTTATGCATTCAGGCAATGAGGAATGTTAACTACCTGAATATACTCTATGACCAGGTTTTCCATCAAATAGATTGTATCTTCCCTGATGGCCATGGTCGTGTTCCAAGATGACAATGCCAGAATTCATCGGGTGTCAGATTGTGAAAGAGTGGTTCATGAAGCATGAGATATAATTTTCACACATAGATCGGCCTCTACTAGGAACATTTGTGATGTGCTACAGGAAATCTTGAACAGACTGATTTATTCCAAAGAGATATTTCTCAAAAGAAAATGGTACCCTTGTATAACACACGACTTCTGTGGTGTCTAATAATCTACACATTTCTTCAGCTACCCTGTAATTTTCAGACAGCCTTCATTTTCCAAAGGACATCTATTGAAAGCTGTGATGAAATTAAACAAGTTGAATATTATGTGACAATATACATGTACAATTAAAAACTTGTCTTCAGTATTTAAGAGCTCCTTTTGCATTAGTTTTGTCTCACAATCAGATGCAACAAATGTATCATGCCACCCCGTTTAAGAAAATATGTTCTGTGTTGTGGTGAAACAGTATCAGTCAAAAAGTGGATGTCGATTGAAGCTAGGGTATTACATTTGGTGATTATGGAAGGAGAAAACTGTAGCATAATTTACCTATTAAATATTAAGACCAGAGTTGAGTAGTATAGGTACAGTTGTGAAGTTTCATTTACTTTTTGGAAAAGTTCTACTTTTGATTCATTTGCATCTCAGTAAATCTGATCATAAAAAGAATCATTTAAACTAATATGTTAAATAGATGGATTACACAGAGAGTGATCTTTATGGTTTATTTCTCTGAGGTAATGAAAACCAAATATGTCTCAAAATTACAGGTTTATTAGATGAAAAAGTGTCTGAGAAGTCGTTTATTTTACTAGTACAAACCTACACATCTAAAAGACAAAATGTCAGAACCATTGGTGAGGATTGATCTGTGCTCAAAACCAAGACATCTGATTAAGCACAAACGGGTGTGCAATTCAGGTCTAACCAGGTAGACCAGGGAGTTGTGAGATTACACACTTTCAGGCCACCACAGATGAATAGCTCATAATTTAAGTGCAATCCTTTAATGTCATTGTATGCCACTACTGGGGCCACAGTTTGTAGTTTTTGTCACAGTGGAAATTAAAGCTAAATGTATTTATCTGCTTGATGTGTGATCGCACAATGTGGATAATCTGTTCAGGTTGTTCAATGTTAATTGAGAATTAAATGCAATTGAATATGTCATTATTATCATTTAAAAATTGATGGGTGAAAATTATTATGTCTACTTTTTTGAAGCCGTCTGCCAAAATGACTGACAGCAAAAAAAACTGAAACATTTTTGTAAAAATATGGTTTTCATTTTCTGTAAGCTATAATCAGCAAAATTGAGAATTACACTTTATATATGTCGTCCAATGTAATAAGTCTATAAATCCTATACATTTTTAACTGCTTTGCATAAATAAATACATTTTTCAATCACATCCTAATTTATCGAGGTGAGTCTGTACTTGTTGAGACCTTTTCTAATTTCTATTCTCTTTTAGCTTATATTTGCCATAACTTGTAATGGCGCATTTCAAAATTAAGCAATAAAAGCCGATCCAAAAATAATGTTGATGAATGAAATTTGGCCCCAGCCACTGTCTCCAAAACCTTATTGGGCTTTAATATAAGAACTGTGAAACCACTGTCCTGAGTCTCCTACACTTTTCTAATTTATAATGTCGGGAATAAAGATAGTATTTTTTTTCTTCCTTTTCTCACTCCCTCTTACTTTGAGTTATACTGCATCTCAGTTTTTTCTTCAAGCTTCAAAACCAGTGTCTCATGTTTATTTTTAGGGGCATAAACAAGGGAAAAGCTTTAAGCGCCGAGATGAAAACAACTAGCCATAAAGTGCTCAGAGAATGAATAAACCATCCTCAATCTAATCCGTAGCTTGTCATGGAACTTCGAGAGAACTGACTGAAACCCCCAAATCCCATTAAGTCTTTGTTGGGAAAATGGCTGACATTTTGTGGTCTAATTAACAATTTTCTGCAGTGAATTGGTGAATGGTTAATAATAATTACCAGCTGGCATGGGAGGTTGGAAGTGGCTGGTCGTCTACTTTTCCTCCACTTTTATCGCACATGCGAAACCGTCAGCTCAGGGCAAAAAGTGATAAATCTAATACCTCCCTGATGCATTATTATTCACATAACGGCTATGTTTCATTTTTCTCTAAACTTAAATTATTCAAATTGTACAAAGTGTCACTGTATGCTGCGCATAAATTAGATTAATGCAGCCATTAATTTATCAGTTGTTATCATAATCAGCCCGTTTTTAACCACATTGCGCTGTGTGGTTGTGGTGGCGGCTTTGTTTGTGTAGCTGTTCATGCAATCATGCAGTCCCTCTGTTTCCTGCTCATTTGCATTTTCTCCAAATGTCTCCAAGCAACAAAGTACGAGAGGAGGGGCTGGATGGGCCTCAAACATCTCACCAGCACCCCCTTGGATGCTCTTTTCTCTCATGTCCATCCCTCCACCAGTTCTTGCTCCCACTCTGCTGTCAGAGCACATCCTTAGAAACCACCCGGGTGTCACCATACTTCTTCCTCCAAAGACACAGGGAGGGCAGACACTCTTTTAATCATCTTTTCTCGCCTCTATACTTCTTCTCAGCGGTCAGAATAACAAAAGCTGTCACACAGAGTCATGTCGTCTCCCAGTGATCATAACGGATAATTACCCTCCCCCCGGGACTCCAGTCCAGCCTCGTCTCTCCCGCAAGCACAGTTTCACTGCGAGTCCACGGCACTTGTGAAATGGCTGTGTCTCAGTAACAAGCTCTGGGTGGCAGTGATTCAGTCACAGATAGAGCCAAGTCAGGCCAAGTAAAAGTATATCAGCCTTCAACCCTTATTCACCGTTTTTCAATAAAAAACTCTTTCTATTCTCCCACAGAAGATTTATAAATCAGTGGGACAGAGTGAATGTCAGAAATTGTTCAGAGGAGTCGTTTTTCAAGTGGGACATCAGTCTGTCCAGCTGACAGATGAGTCTCGCCAAAAGGGGGCAGTGTTGGTGTTTTAGAAAGATAGACTGGCCTGATGTACCGACGGTGCTGCAGTGCGTGAGGCAGTGAGCAACTGAATCAGGGAGTGAATGAGTGAATGGGTTATTGAGTGAAGGACGAGGACAGATAACATGCTTGCTGACTGACAGAGGGAAGCTACCGCGATCAGCATTGATCGCTGCCACACAGACCAACAGCCTCAGTCAGTGGTAGATCCACCATCCCCCAAGGCACAGTCAGGTGCTAGATTATCAGACTGCGTGATTCCATCTCGAGCAAAAATTTTATCTGATACAATGCAAAGTGTTGGTTCTTCAACTGCCATGCAGCATTTAACTGGGAGAAGCAGCAGCAGTTCCCTTTTCCTTGAAGAGAAACCTTACAAAACTTTCAGTGCGCTGGAAAATGTGGAGAGACTGAATATTTTCTACCATTTAGAATAAGGCTGAAGACATTTTAGAACCACAAGATTATCCATGTAAATGTATTAAAAGAATGCAGATTGAGTTATGAATTTTGGGATTAAGGGTGCTTTGAATAATCTCAGCACATTTTTTACTATGTATAAAAAATATTTTTTAACTTCAACATATTATTAGACAGTGGATCATTGTGAAGGGAAAAGAAAGAGGTATATGCTTGTCAAATTTCTCGCTCAAAGAAAATTCTGAGAAGTCTGGCATGTAAATGTGTTTAGCCCATTTTTACTCTTTGAGGCCTAAATAAAGTCCAGTTCGACCAATTCCCTTTAGAAGACCACTGACAGTGTAAAGAGACTCTACAGTCATTACATATACTACCAACATTGTGGGGCATAAATGCTTTTTATAAGATGGGACAGAAAATTTGGCCGCAGTTCATGGCAAGAAACTCTGTTTGAATCAACTGAGGACTGAACTTTACTCACTTCCAGGAGGTTAGTGGAATCTTGCAATGTTTTAGATCAATGCATGTCCATGTGCTAAAATAGCTTTGTCAAAGTCACATATCAGTCCAAATCTTGGAAATAGGTTATTTCAGTAGAAACATACACCATTGGACTTAAATCTGGAAGCTAATAAATCAGGAGACTGAATATGAACAGCACTCAAGTTTTCCATCGTTTTTAAAGGTAATTTAAAAACCTTTTAAATTATAGGTCATCTAATTTTAAGTTCACATTATGATAATTTAGTCGTGATGTGTAACTTTTTCGTCATCTTTGCTGCAGTTAGAACATAAATTCCTCCTCTGTTTCAGCTAATCTCCCGTTTCTTAAAATAGTGATGTCTGAAAACAGCTCCACTCTCTCGTCTCCATGTCTCTTCCTGCTCTGCATTGTGCTGTTGCGCTCAGACCACAGGAAGATCCCCAAAATTGTTTTGCTGTTGTCAACAAAACAACACAGCAAAGCATCACTGCAAATGTAGTTATTTATGACAGAAGCAACACTAAACTGCTATAAATAAATAAAAAGCATGAGCAACCATAAATATAAAAACATTAAAGATGTGATCCCATGTTCTGTTCTGCCCATTAAACATCCTGGTTTAATCAATCATCCCTAATAAAAACATTTAGAACTCATTTATTAACTCAGTACATTTGCTTAACAAATAATTAATAGTGATTAATTCACAGCAACCTTGTGATTAATAAGATAAAAAAAATTATCATTTGACAGCTTTATATATATATATATATATATATATACAGATCACAGTTTCCCCTCCCTAACCAAAAAGCTACACTGAGTCACTTGTGTGACAAATTATAGGAGCCTTCAGACTCATTTTACACAGCTTTGTCTACTTAAACTAAATCTTCCAAGATCACGTGGAATCACAGAGGGGAGAGAAATCAGAGACAACCTTATGACAAATGAAGCTATTTCAAACCCTCCTTGTCTCCTCCTCTTCGCTTCTTTCTCATCTTTGCTGACATTCTTTGTACCTACATAGGTATAGAACATAGTGAAATCATCTCAGAAAAGCAATTCACTCCTTCTTGTGCCTGCACTTTTGGTTTCAGGTTTGCAATTTGTAAACCACAGAAAAAAAATCCCCCCACAAAAATCTCCACACCCAGTCGACAGACATGCTATTTAAGATCAGTAAACACCAGCATGAGAGCGGGGTTGTTTCCTAAAATATTGCATGTCCACTTTTCTCCCTCTCTCCTTCAGCAAGCTCTACGTCTCTGGATGAGAAGGGGAGGTGAGGAAAGAAATGTTTCAAGTGAAATCTATAATTGAGATCCCTCATCCTACTCCTCCCCTGGTGTGGCCAATTGGTATTCTGCAGGATCTTCCGGCCCCCTATGGCGTTCCCAATCTCCAGCTAGGAAGGCAAGAATAGAGAGCTACTAAGCCCCTGGATGGAGAATGCCTAGCTGTGGATTAATGGGCAGGAGAACAAATGAAGTCCAGAAGAGGGTTTACATCTATCAATATAAAGTAGCAGATTAGGTATGGAGTTGGCTGCGTCTCTGTTTTCAGTAGTCAAGCGGCTTGACACCATTACTACATCTTCAGAACTAGCAAAGCGTCGTGAAAGTAGAATGGGATTAATTAAGACAGCCAGAGCACAAGATGTTTTCAGTCAGAATAACATGTTAATATTAGTGTTGCGCAATGGATAATGCAGAGTACCTGGAAAAAGTTTTCACACCCTTCAAGTTTTTTTATTCTATTTAGTCACAATATCACAACTTTTGATAATTTGATAAAACAAAAGGTATAAATATGCCACAGAATTTAATTATTTCAATTTGTTTTATATTTAAATCTCAAAAGTGTGGTGTACATTTATATTCAGGGCTCTTGAGTGGCTGTAGAGCCACCGGTCTCAGGAATTACCGTTATGAGTCTTTTTGACTATCAGGAATTAATTTGTGTATTTTTAAAATAATTCTAAGACAAAAAGCAAACAAAAGAACAACCCAGCCACTAATAGCAGTGAGTGAAGTTTCCCTGGATATTGTGTGTTTCTATATCTAAATATTTTCATTCTATAGTTCAAGCATTTAGTCATCTTTATGTTTTTATTTCTTCTGTGGACAACTATTAGTAACATTACTCTTTTTGTTTTGTAGCTTGCAGTTCCAGTTTTTGTTAACAGTTTCAGGACTCCTACATTTAGCTTTTTCCCGTTTGAACCGTTTTCTTCGTCATGGGTAAACAAAGTTGTTTTGTTCATTCGTTTTTCCATCTCTTGGTTGAAGCTTGCCTGTGAAGTTTCCTCATTTATAACCCGGAAACAAACAGCTGGGGATACAACGGGGCTCAAAGGTTTAGAAATGGCAGAAGGAAGCATTTTTGCTCTCACTATATTAGCCCATGTTAGCAATCATGTGATATGACAAACTTTGTTATTTAGGCTTTAAGCTTCAGCTTCACATTTTTGTGTTTTAGAAATGCAATGCTCAATATATACTTTCAACCATATTATCTGAAAAAATGATGGCTAAAAGTGAAGAATGTAAAGGTGTTAGCTTACTGAGAACTCTGGCCTCCTTGGTATATCAGTCCACAGATTAAAGCTCTAAGCTTGAGGCAATTTTTGATTTAGGTCATATAGCTCACCACCCAGGGCGTGATTCTATTGAAGGAGGGCATAAGTATTGGAAAAATATTATCTGTCGGTTCCACCCAATTGCTTGCTTCCATGTCTAGTCAATATAGGCACCCCCTTGTTTTATGTACCAGAGAGGAATGTAATGTTATTCCCATTCAACAACAAACCTGGAATTGATTCATGGCTTCTTATTGATGTCAGTCTAAAGGGACACATCACAGTATTTGTAAAATAATCTGGATGTCATTTGATTATCTCTTGAGGTAAATCTGAAACACTGAGATTGGCCAGACTGGAATTGGATTACTATACTGAACATAGACTGAAACACAATTTGAGAAAACTTGGGTTTTATCTACACCATTGTGAGGAGAGCATCAGAAAAATCCTAAACTGAGTCAAATGTAGACAGACAGACAGACAGATAACAGAAAAAAGGGACGATTCACAACAAACTTGACTATTTATAGCTGTTCTCCACTTCTTTATGACAGGTATCTGGTTGTTAGATGTAAACATCAAATTTGAAATCCTATCAAAAACACAAGTAAAGTGAACCTCAATAATAGAAAACAACAAATTTTGACCAAATAAAATGATTTTTTTTTAGACATGGTAAGAAACAGAAAGGCTGGCTTATATAAATAAGAAATAAATAACTCCATTTCAATTTACTTTGTGTGAACGGCATAAAAGGGCTGTTGACATTAGTAAATGTTGGTGGGATTCCTTGAAAAGATTAAAAAAATTATTTATCCAGCTACTTTGGATGGTTTCTGTTTACATGTAGAATTGCCGTAGTTTTAATAACAAACTTAATTATACTCCAGAGAAAATAGGAGTTAAGTCACAAAAATTGGCTGACTCCATCTTGAGACAGGAGAAACAGAAACTTTTTTCTTGAAGCCACTACATAATTTGACAAAAAATCACAGCTTCCTGCCTTTCTGCTTCTTCGTGTTTATAGCTGCAAGCCTTGAAAATGCTTTTTTTTTAACCTTTCAGGTGCTTTTAGAAGCTTCACCCTCTATGCCCATCTCAGGCAACCTTGGTCGATCCTGTAATGAATTTAGCCGGCAGCAATAACGGTGCCAATCAATAGCAATCCGTGGTATGTCATTGACAGGTTAGACACTGTAATGTTTGGCCATGGCGGCGAGTCAAAGAAATCAAAGGAAGGCAAGCTGTTGTTATTCAGCACTTCTGACAAGTAGGTATACATTGGAAACCTCACCCCTACTGGCATCTACAAAAAACATAAAAATATCAATACAGATATAATGCATTGATCATCCACAAATAGGCTTTTTAATGCCATATGAAGGTCTTTAAAGTTCCTTTCTGAGCACACACTGTAACTCCACATCCTACCTATAAAAAGTAAGTCTGACTTGGAAAAAAAAATAATCAAATACGGTCAACCTTTACAAATAAATGTTTTCTTGTCAAAAGGATTCCTGCCATACAGATTATTCAATGATTTTGATTTAAATGTTTTATTGAGAAGCCACAGTAGGGTAATAGTATGCAATTATTACTGCAATTATAATTACCAGCAAGCTTGTGTATATTCTCAGTCATCTAAGTTAAGGCGATCATAAATGTTTCGGTAGAAGGCAAATGGATGTATTTTCTTTTTTCTTGGAGATGTTTCACCTCTCATCCAAAAGATTTCATCTCTGGACATGGCTGGACATAACAGGCTTATAAATTGGAGTAAGTGTGTGCTGCATCGTTCATACTACAACTTTTAAGCCTGTTTCTTCCAATCATTTTAAGAACTGAAGAAATAAGAAAAAAAGTCTGGCTTTCCTCTACTTAAGCACTTAGAATTATCAGTAAGCTTGCTGTTTTGGGCAGACCTATTGTTTAAACAAGGATGTAAAATAATGCTCTGCTAATGCTCTGCTTAGCAGATACATGCTCTGCTTTGAATCTGCTAAGATACAAATGGTCAGAGAGAGAGGCTGGACAACACATGCTTAATAACAAAGTGGATATATCTTCTCCACTCATTCCCTGGTCAGTCCCTCCATAACAGAGCCATTAGACACATTTGCAAGGTTGGTTATGTCATGTTTCTTTTCAAAGCAATACCCTCCAGCCAGGGGACTCCAGGGGATTGAGATTTTACTTCCCTTTGTCATTTGTATGTGTCGAGCCACCCACTGAGGCAAATTGCAATTCTACATCCCATAAGGTCAGCGCTGGCACTTCCTCTTTGTTTCTTTTTCTTTGGGAGGAGGACGACACTCAATAAGGACAGATTGGTAAAATGTAGAAGCAGTGCTTTAATCCCTGTTAGATAGTCGACCAAACAAAGATCTGCTCATAGTTTAAAAATGAGATTCAAAGCAGGGTTAAAAAAAAAAAACTGAAAAAAAGGAAAGCAATTATTGAATTGCCTGTATTACCCATATTTTTTGCATGACTTTATTGGAAAAAAGACACTAATAACATGTTTTAAGTTACACATAGAGACTTCTCAAAACTCTCCAGATTCACTTTTTAAAGTCAGTTAAAAGCCTTTTGGCCCAGTTTGTCACAGGAGTAGAAGCTGCCTAGCCTGGCCACTGGCACACGAGGCAATCAGTGAAACAGAATGGTGGAGTTGTGAACAATGATCCCAGTTCTCTGCTCTGTTTTTGAAATGTAGTCTGCATGTTGTTTTAACACTCATTTCGTATTGGCCACACTTCCAAATATTGAATTAATGTTAACATTCAACAAATTTGACTCAGAGCTTCTCTTTTCACAGTGGAGGAAGATGGTTTACAGCACAGGCAATTTCCGGTAAGCATCATAGTGCTGCAAAACATGTCGCTAAGGCCAAACCTTAGCGACTGAGTAAAATTTAAAGTGCATATCATGCTTCTAAATCGTTCCTTTTTATACTTTTAAAGCATTATTCTGTTCTTTTGCTATACGCAGTACTGGTTTAGTCGTTGAAGGGATCTCAGTTTGGAGAAACAGGGATTAGTTCTGACTGAATGGTCGAGCTGATTGCTCATGAGAGAGAGAACAGTTCTTAGAACAACTCGAATGTAAAACTATAGCAGTTGTTGCAAATGCTATTATTAACATATTGTCAATTTTTATAATTAAATTCATAAAGGTCTATCCCTAGGGAAACTAAATGCTGTATTGTTCCATGATCAGTTAATAATAGTCCCCCATTTAAAACCCCTGGTTAAGCTCTGTCACAAGTTTTTGATTTTTTAAATCTTGCCACATATGGTGCTGCATACAGTTGAACATAAAATATGCAATGGGCCATGTCTTTATCTTCAAAACAAAGCAAACTATCTAAACAAACATAAAACATGTTACTAGGGGTCTGAAAAGTTGCCAAATATAGTGGCTAAGAGGATAAATTGGCAATAGTGCTCTTGTTCTAATCACAGCCTTGTTTAACCTTTCAGCTCATCCTCGCCCTTGGCTGTTTCTCTGTGTCTTGGCTCCACCCACTTTGGTGGAATTTTTCACAATTTGTCAGTTTTGTTGTGTAATGGTAAAAAGAGCAATAGAGACAGAAAACCCTACAGACTCCCTGCAGTGATGTTAATTGACATGTCATTGAACAAATGTTGGTCACCTTCTCTGGGAGAGGGACGAGGAGGAGTGACACTGGTATTGGGAGTTGGGGCTGCTGCTGACTGACTCGTCTGTTGTTGTTAAGCGTGGTAAAAGGTACAGTTAAGTTAAAGCTGCAATATGTGACTTTCATAAAGAAAGTTTTTTAGTTGTCACCATGTCATGATAGCGTGTTATGAGACAGATAATCTTTGAAAAGATTGATCTCCTCTGCCTCCTCTGTGAGCTATTATTGCAGTCTGAAGAAATGCACCACTCCCAACCAAAAACAATCAACCAGAGTCAGGAGGAAGGTCTAGATCAGTGTTTCTCAACCTCGTTTGGGCCAGCGCCTCCCTATCCATTATCCAGGTCCCTTACCGCCCCCCATCAAAGAAATTGCAGGCTGCTTTGCACTGAATATTATTTAATTGTTAATATTACTATCACTATTGTTGATGTTTTGATTTTTATGGTTGTTTCTGTATTTATCATCAAAAATAATTTCCCAGGGAACAAATCAATGTGAATAGAAATTATGTTTACAGGCGTCTATGAAAAATGCAATGAATGGGCATTCAAGTTAAAAATAGTAGGTCTATCAGCAGCCAATCAGAGTGGAAAAAGAATATTCTTGTTCTGTGGAATTTTCTGATGATAGCTGCTGGACAGAAACTACAAAGAACAAAGCTGGTTCTTAATCAAATCCCAATGAGTCAAATTGAAAATGTCATGGAGTCACTCAACATACATCATGACATTAACTCTGACATAAAAAATAATATTGAAGAAATAAATATATCAAATCTAATTAAACACATAAATAAGTGATAAGTTCCTTACTGTTATTGTCTGTAAGATATATTTCTTCTTGGTGCTAGATGTGGTCCCAACAAACTCATGGCACTTCAACAATATTATTTTCCCTTTTATCTGAAAACAGTGTCTGTTGATTTTTGCCATATAGTTCTCTGTATTAATTATTGCTCGAAAGGTTTTGCCATACAAGTTTATTCCTCTGTATTTATTTTAGTTTATTAATTTATTCTTGCATTTTTTTCTTCATTCATTTCCATTTAGCTTTTTTGATTGGTATTGTCCTCTCTTGGCTTTAGTTTCTTTATTTTTAGTTTTATTTTATCGTTTTTTTGTTGACGCTCACCACCAGTAATCTTCATTCATCATGTTATTCACCTGCTGCGCCACTTAATCATCATGTGTTTCACATCATGTGTTGCTTTGTTACTCATATTGATTTTTCATTGTTCAGCGTCGGATTCTCTGTTTTTATGCCCTGATTCACATCTAGTTGTCGCTCCGTTCTATGTCCCTGTTCTCCTGTTTCAGAGCTTTGCGCAATGTGCGCGTCGTTTTTTGTTTGTTTGTTTTGTTCTTTATTTAAATGGGTTCATTTTTCAGAAGGATACACAGTGAGGGTAACTTGATTTCAGTCATTACATGTTTATAAGAGCGATACTTCGTTGTCCTTCCATGGAAGCGGGCAGCATCCAGATGGACAGTAAAACACTTTTAAATATAAGTTGCTGCTTTGACATGATTTGAAAATCAGACAAATATTCAGACAAGTCAATCACAGCAACGTCATCAGCTGGTGTAACGCTGAACTGATGCGGTGAAGCTACCAGTAGCAGGAGAATGGAGTTGACGGGAAGCTAACAAACACTGAAGAGAAGAGCTGTCATCGATACAGTTGCAGCCAAGCATGTTTTAATGTTACACAATACAGTTTTAGCAAGTTGCTCAAAGTCTGAACAGGTATTGTGCATTTAAGAAGTAAAGTTTACTTTTGAGCAAACTCCCCCCTAAAGGAATCACAGCGCCCCCCTTTTGTAAAAATTTCCCCCCCTGCAGCCCTCTGAACCCCCTGTTGAGAAACTCTAGTCTAGATGCTGCTAAATTGCTGATGGCGGAGAAACAACTTACTATTACAAGAAAACTGTTTATCTGCCGTCATCAGTGATCATGCTAACTAGACTGAGCATTCACAACATGCTATAGCTGCAGCGTACCAAAGAGCCAAGCAGTCAGAGGATAAAATCAGTTTAACTATCTAGCTGTCTACCAATCTATCTTGCATTCAATACCTTTCCACTACCATTTTGAATCACTGAATAAACGTGTTCTGTTCATGTACTTAAACCATCACTTAAATTTTTTGTTGTAGTTATTTCCATGATTGAAGGAAATAAATATATCTACAATGCTCAAATCCAGTGTTATCGTATATAGGCACATTGACACTTAGAAAATATGATAGATAATGATGATGATAGATCAACATGATCTGCTCGGAGATATATTCTGGAGTTATAATTTACATTTCCTTGCAATAGATTATGGGTAAATTGTAGAAACTATTGTTTAAATCATTTATCATCATGTTTGTTTCATACCCATCAAAGTGGGTATGAAACAAACCGTCTAGCCTGCACAAGGTTCATGATCAGTAAAAAAAAACACAAGGGTATACAGCAGAATTTATTACCAGAAAAAAATCTGAAATGCTGAGGGGATAAATTGACCAGCAATCCAGTTAGAGCTGCTCTAATGATTTGTCATGGCAATTTGAATAAATCTTCATCAGTGTACACAGAACACATGCAAAGCATACCATATGGTTGAGGAACATTGTCATCAGAGGATTGCTCTGTAGTAGCATTGTTGTTATTACCAGCAGTAGCAAAGCACATTATCAGATGTCCAGAGAGGCAAAGCTGTAGCATTATGTTATTAACACTTGATCAAGGGTGATATATTCATCTCCCATTACACTATTTGGTGTTGGTTTAGAAAATGTTATTATACAGTTAAATACCCTGAATTAGTTTTGCATGTTATAGTTTTTTGTTTTTTTTCTTTTTTATTGAGGCCAGATTGACTCCAGTGCACAAACCCTTTTTATCCAAGAAAAAAAAAAGACTTCAGAGCAAGCACTCTTGATTCCCTCCTGTGAAGGCAGTTTAGGCTTTTGAATCAGGTGTGTTAGACCAAGTAGACTTCTAAAAGCTGGAAGCACAAGAACTTCAGGACTAGAGTTTGAAACCTATAACTCAGACGGTTGTTCACTGCAGATAAAATACTGATTGTTGACAGTAACCCCACAAAAAATACAAACTATGTGTTGAAACGATTTGACAAGTAACATTAGTTACTCTGATCCTTCTTTGTTTAATTCATTATTTAAAGACACAGAAAGATCAGTCACCCATTAATCTGTGCATCAGTATTTCTTTGAAATACCCTGTAAAACATAGCTTTTAGGTCAAACTTAATTAACAATTCTGTTTAATAATTCACGTTCCATTTTAAAGCAGAAATGAAACCTTTGTAGCCTAGCGAAATGTTAGGCAAAATACACACAATATCAATACCAGCTATTTTGAAACATATTAGATCTTGAAACTTTGATGCATAAAATAAAGGTTTTTTCAACTAAAAGTAATTCATGAGAAAAATTAAAACAACTGCAGTATAAAGATCCAATTTGGGGTAACATTTAAATGGAAAAAAGTCTCAACTAGATGTGGCTGTGTGGTGAAGTCTGCTAAATGATATTAGCAATAGGTGTGCTACCATTTTTGTAAAAATAAATTAATAACTGAATTTCAGCATTGACTTGGATACATTTTTTATCATTGGACTGTTGTTGGTGTTCAGAAACCAATATTCTGGCATTCTGCCGAAAGGTCAGAACTGTCCTCTGAAAACCAGGTCATATGCCTTTCTCACCTTCTTTTTATGACAATATTCTGCGTCTGCTTTTATGTCTCCTTTGGCAGTCTCATTTTTTGTAATTTGCTCCCTCTGTTCCCTCTTCAATTTTCTTTTCTTTGCAACTCCCTCACACACTTTCCAACTTTCTGCACTGGTGGGGGAGTCAAGAATGCAGGTGGCAGATGGCTGGGATGTTTTGTGTCTCAGAGGGATCGCGCTCATCTGATTCCCCCACCTCTCTTCCTGCCAGGAAGTCAGTAAGGTGGCCTGAAGAGTAATTGGCAACTGGCAGGGTTGGAGCTGACACAAGGGATGTTCAGGGTGGCATTAATTGACAATTGTAAATAACAAATGGAGCCGACAATTCAAATTACCTGTCCACATGATTCCCCTCATTAATTGTGTCCTGAAACGTGACCCAACATAACAATTTCAGGATTGAGATTCTTCTCTCCCAGCTAAGAACAAAAATCTGAATGCGGTAGGGGGAAAGGAGAAAAAGGAAGAAGACATGAGTAAGAAAAAAAAAAGAATAAGTGAGAGAAACACATGAAGGAGCAGATTGTTAATATCAGTCGTTTCATCCGGCCAATTGTGAAATAAATGGCAATGGGCCTTGCAGTAACATGGTGCAACACGGTGCGGCATCTAATGGGACGAGCAGCTTTCCACCAGCAGACACCTAATGAAGTGCAACGTCGTTTTTCACCCGTCGACCACAACGATGTCAAGGTGCTGAAACTTTTGTAAAACAACGGTCGGCTGGACGTCACCTGCTAGGTTAACGGGGCATGCGGAAAAGTCAGACACTGAGCTTACAAAGAGGGTCACTTTGGAAAAATCAGACATCAATACCATCAATTGACCTTCTGTTGACCATGAAAAAAAAAGAAAAAAAAAAGACACCCATGCTCCTCTGTTCTGTAATGTTTGACCAAACACCCACAGGACAACACGACTCAGAAGGGAGGTGCAGAAGACGTCCTTGTCGAACATTGTGCACTGGGACATGTTTTTATTATTACAGGTCTGGAGGCAGTCATGCACCAGAACACAACGCATGTTTTACAGGGAGGGCTTTTGACTGATGATGGGGGGAAGCTGCAGAATGGCTGCAGTGGCATTTGATTTACTGGCTTCTCACTACACTGTAATGAGGAGTAATTCTGTCTTGACACCACAACATCTCCCTTTCCTCCATTCTTATCTTTCTTTTACTTTACCTTTCGCCTGTGGCAAACCCCCTCCTTCAGTGTTGTTTGTCACCGTTTTAGGACATCCTCCCCAGTTAAACTGCTCCTTCCCGGGGCGAGAAAAAGCCTGGCATGTGTCTCATTAACCAAACAGATTCTGTATGTGTCTTCTTTATCAGGCTATTGAGAAAAAGACATGCAAATAAGAGAAAAAACGTTGCTTCTCTTGAGAAATCTCTGCCAAGGAGATTAAAGATAACTCAAGAGGATTTACTTTTCATGGAATAATTTCATTTTATTTAGTGCAAGTTCAGAAGCCAAGCAAATAATTTGTTGGAAAAAGGTGTATATTATACATTCCGCATAAATCCTAATTAAAAATATCGACAAAAGTGTTCACACCCTTTGAAGCTGGTTGTATTTTGTCACAGCTCAACCAAAAACATTGTATGCAGTTGACCAACAAGAGTAGTGCATGATTCACAACTCAGGTAGGAGAATCTGGCAACATGCCACTATCATTCATTACATAAATCTGTCCATTTTATTGTAGAATGACAAACAGAAGGTTATTGCTGTTTCACACAGGTCACAGGGGATACAGGTGGATCAAGGTGCTCTAGATAGATTAGATCAAATTTGAATATTTTGGCCAACATGCAAAATGTTATGTAACCAACACCTCACATGTTCACATGGAAACATGATATTGACTGCATTTTGTTATTTGGATGCTGCATTGACAGGGATCATAAATGAAGTGACAATCCAAGAAAACAACACAGTAGAGTTTGCAGAAGATTTGAGACCAGGGCAGAACTTCACTTTTCTGCATTAGAACAACTTTGAACTTATGGCTGCAATACACAATAATGACCTAAATCTAAGAATCTTTAGATTCTTAGATTTAGGTCATACTTTAACCTTGGTGTTAAAGTAATACTTTAAAATACTTTAAATTTGGTGTTCAACATGTTTGTGTTGTTCTGTCACATAAAGGTTCCAACACCATTGATGCTGAATGGTAAATTCCCTACTTGTACTGCACTCAAAGCATTTTACAATACATTCAGTCATTCGCCCATTAGCCACAGCTGCCCTGGGTAGATTGACAAAAGTGAAACTGCCATACAATCGGCACCACCAAGCATTCAGACCACCACCGACAGGTGGTTTTATTTATGTATTAATTGGTTTTATTTTGTAACCAGGTTGCTGCATATTGCAGATTTCTGCCCAGGTCCCCCTTGAAAATGAGATCCAGATCTCAACGGGGTTTTTTATCTGGTTAAATAAAGGAAATAGGAAAGGCAGGTGAAGTGTCTTGACCAAGGACACAAAAACTGACACGTATGGAGAAGGGGTTCAAACCGGCAACCCACCAGTTGCACTATGAACTCTTGCCTCCTCAGCTACCGCTGCCCTTTTGAACCGCCAAATCTGGCCTGAGGGTATGTAGGCAAAAAGCTCTACAAAAACACACCTTTGTGCACCAGGTGTACAGCAGTCTGTCACTCAAGGTGCTCTCCAGTTCAGCAAGAGCTTCATCCATGTAGTCAGAGACATGGTCCATCATTGATGTTATTTTAGCAAGAGTCTTTCTGTCTCTCACCACCCGCACACAGCCAAGGGGGCATTATGAACAGAGCTGGCCTTCCTCACAGATTTTCTTAAAATATGGTGGAATGTGCCGAAAATAGATTCTTCAACAAGCTTCTTTGAGTCAGACACAGTTGCATTCAGTTAAATGCAACACTGAGATTTTTACCCTTTTAAAGTTAAAAGTGAAACTTATCATTTTAAAATGAGACTGTCTCATCTGCTATTATATGATGGAATATGCAGAAAGAATATAATTAAGCTGAAAAGTCCATTGCTTTGTAGCATATTCAGGTTGTGAATCATGTTTTTGAAAAATAAAGCAATGTAATCATTACATTACTTGAAAATAGCTAATCAGTAAAGTATCTGGATTATTTTCTAGAAAAAGTACTCAGTAATTAGTAACTAATCACTATTTCCAAGTAACTCGACCGATACTGGTGTTTTTAAGGAACATTTTGTAAATCATGTCTTAAAAGTCAATTTTCTTTAATTGTTATTTCTGGTATGTAAAACATTGTCAAAACAGCTGAAGGAAAGTAATATTGTTACTTGATTGTGCTATAAAATAGCACTATGTGCCTGGTAAATAGATAATATTTCCCCATTAAGTAACAATTTAAAACTGTTAATGGTATTGTTCAAAAAATTCTGCGTAGGCATTATTTTTCTCAGTTTGCCAACATTGTGAATAGTGTTACTGAATTAAACCATTCAGAGCCATTGGGCACAGTGTGAGCTCCACATGACATCTGCTTGATTGACCTGTGCAGAGCGAGCAGGGATTGAACAGAGGTTACACAGAAAAGTGAGTTGCGACAACTTGACTTGGAGGGCGACTCAAGCGTTGTTCTACAGGCTACAGGCTTGGTACCAAATTACAAGGTTGTTGGTTCTAAAAGACCATTTGTACATTCAAAGGCTTCCCTCTTCAGTTGTCCTTCATTTACACATATGATCGGTTTCTTGTTTACGATCAGAGCAAGAGAAGAAGAATTACGAGTCCCTGTGTCACAATTTGCTACAACCTAAATTACAGCAACTTATATGTAATTAGTTTTTTTCAAACAGGATTTAAATAAAAAGCTACTCTTTGTTACGTTATTAATGTGCAATATTATTTTTTTGTGTGATTTATATTTCAACAGATTTTGAAGCCATTGCAGCTTAAAAGTAAATTTTAGTACACATTTCTGTCCCTTTCAGAAAATTTTTATCTCATCTTCTCCAGTACTTCCACTTTATGCATGATCTTATATCTCCTCTGCACATTTCTTGGGGGTCAGAATACATGACCACCTTGTTGGTTCTATTCAGCCATATTCAGATTTTCATTTTCTACAGAGGGCCACATGATGTCAAAAAAAAAAAAAGATAGCGACAGCACTATTAAAGTAGTTCTTCCCTTACGTAGATGATCTGAAGACATTTTTGTGATTGGAAAAGAAGTGTTGTTAAACCATCAACATGAAACCGCATCCAGCTCCAAGGCCTGACAGTGCGGCAAAGCGATGAGACGGGTAAACATGAAAGTAAGGACAGAAACAAACACACTCGCAGATTTATTAGTGGTGGCCTTCTAATGTAGGGTCATGATAATAGCTGTCAGGTATGATCAGTCATCTGTCCGATAAACAAAGTTAATCAGAGACAACTCAAAGAGGAAGAGAGTTCAAAGGGAATGCAGAGTTAGTGTGTTGTAGGTGATTAATGAAGAGAACTGCATCAGAGTTTAAGGCTTTGCTGCTGTTGTTTTTTTTTTTCTCTTTTTTGTTCTTCATATTGGTTTGCTTTCCCACTAGAGTGGAAGAGTCAACTGTAATTTCCCTTCTGCAGATAAATTTAAAATAGAAACAGACATAACTCTTTCTCTCTGTGTCTCTCTTTTCTTGTCTTTCTTACACCCTCCCAGTTCCAAGTCTTAATTAGCCAGTGTGAAGGCAAACAAGCCAATTTCTGTTGAATGCATTTGCTCAAGAGTGCCATTTTAGACCAAGGTTTCCTAGGCCTTTTGTGAATCAAACTTCACCAAATTCTTTCTGCTTTCATGTCTGTGTTAGCTTCAATTTAATGCCTGCACACCTGCCTATTATCTTTATGGCGTGGCCAAGTGCAGGATGTGGGGAAACCTGGCTGCTCATTAAAACTCCACATTATTACCCTGTGCAACTGCAAGACTCTCACTCTGAATAACACCAATGTGTTAAATTAATTTGCAGCTTCCATGGATGTATTATTTAGAAAAAAACACACACAAAAAAAACACTTATACTAAATAAGTGCTATTAAAATCGGCAATCCCTCTTGTAAAAAGAAGTATTTGCATTTTAATTTCAAATATTAACTCTGACCCTTGAGGGTACAGTCTAGCTCTAGATTTGAATATCAGTATCCATGCCTGGTTTCATTCAAAATACTTGGTAGAAAAAAAAAAAAAAAAACAACTTTGCAATATCAGAGTGTTTTAAAAATGGCTGTAGACAAGGCATGACATATTTATTTGCATAGCACATTTCAACAACAAAATATTTGTATGTGCTTTATATAATCAAAACATAAAGCAATAAAAACCTTCCACCACAGTTGCATAATAAAGAAAAGTAAGGAAAAGTTTCAAATGTTTTAGTCGATATGAATCAAAGGCAGTTCTAAACAAATAAGTTTTTTGGCCTTGATTAAAAGGAACTCAGGGATTCAGCATTTTTACAGTTTTTCTGAAAGTTTGTTCCAGATAAGTGGACTGTAATTACAGTCAGAAAAATGGTTCCCAGGAGCAGGATGCACGCCTCTAGGTACGTATAATTAAACTGAATGTGCTTAAGTTAGTAGACAGCAGTGTGTTTCATTGCTCTAATAAATGTACAGTTGAATAATAATGCAGTAAGATAGTTTGGGTTTCTCTGCAGGACCTCTCAAAGAGCAAAGATACAAAGTTTAAAAAATATATATATATACTTAAAGTGTATGTATTTTCAAATGATTACTTCACAGAAGAGAAGAAGGATTCAAACTAGCAAGGTCTGATAGATGATATGGCAATAGTGGACTTTAGTTGTTGGTGGTGACAATGGCAGAGAGAGCTGGGGGAGGTTCAGGGTTTAACCCAGGACAGTTGCATCAAAGATTATAGCTTCTATAAGGTAAACATGCTCTGACATGTGTATATATATACACATGTTATAGAGCATGTGCGTATGTACGTATATATATATACATAGCATTGTTGATGTGGTCCATCAAAATTAGGTGCATGGTGCAAGTAATTTTATAAATTTTTTACATACATTTGAAACATTTCAGCCTATGGCAGCACTGTATTTG
This sequence comes from Brachyrhaphis roseni, assembly GCA_903066815.1. Lineage (NCBI taxonomy): Eukaryota > Metazoa > Chordata > Actinopteri > Cyprinodontiformes > Poeciliidae > Brachyrhaphis > Brachyrhaphis roseni. Next base: position 51,203 of record CAEFZY010055476.1, on the reverse strand, counting down.
TTTTCAATATATTTTAAACCCAAAAGATAATAGGATTGAAATAGGTCTGAAAAGTAACTAGAATGAAAATAATTCATCAAGTTTAATGCACATTTAGTTGTACCTATGTTACAACCTAACAACTGTTAATCATTTTATTCATAGTGACAGTGCAAAGCAGCCACACTAAAAATATTCACACGCACTTATTAGTAGGCAACTTGGGTTTAAGTAAAAGTTTCAATCGAACTCACAGTTTTCCAAATGCAAGACGGCCATTCTTCCTATTGACCTGGGAGGATGTCTGTGTTGTGTTGCTGTGATGGACAGGTGACCTGTTGAGAGTGCGCCCTACCGCCTTCTATTTGGTACCAGCAACTCTGTGATCCTAGGATTAAATAGATTTGCTGGATGGCTACAACACTGGCACTTTGTCTCTAGGTAAACAAGGGATTATGATAAAGATTTCCAGAAGAAATAAATAAATGTGATTAATCAGTCAGGGCACATTCGTCCTCTGAACCTTGGTCCTGATTGAATGTTAACATCTGTGTACACTTTACCAGTGACATTCATCAGGATTCACCTCTTAACTTGTCTGCAGAAATACATCTGCATATCCAATAAGTTTTTCTTGTTTGTTTCAGGGTTTTTTTTCCTTCCTTTGCACAAATGAAACTTAGCAGCAAACTGTTCAGTTCCCTCTTTCGTAGGCTTTTTACCCTGAAAAATATTTAATATGTCCTTATCAAACGCACATTTCAACAAATTAAGTTGATGGGGCGCTTAGATCAGATCCAGTCTTATGACTAGTTGTGATGATTTCTTTTTACAAAACATTAGTAGCAAAAACAGAATCATTAGTTAGTACCAAACATGTCCAACCAATTTTTCCAAAAAATCTGTTATTGATTTTATTTTTTCATAAAGCCATGGTCATTGAAGTACTTTCAATCAGGTGGCATTCTTCAGAAAATGGACTATATTATAAAGTTAAAATAAAAAATGGTTTGAGTATGGGTTTTTTTATCTACTCTTCTTGCTGACATCAGATTTTTTTTCCTCAAAGTTAAAATTATGCCCATATTATGAAAGGTTTCCACAAAATGTCAAAAATGTAAAAGGCTTGCTATATACATCCTGTGACATTATGCTCAACATAAAATATGAATAAACATGTCTCACTTCACTGATTAGTAAGGCTTATATAAAATGCCAAAAATGTCACTAGTGTATCTAAATTGATGTAGGCAATTTGGTGTGCATTTGTTAATAAATTCACTGAATCTGTGCTAAAGTGAAACCCAAGCACTAAGTGTCACCCTCAGGTGAAACTTTAGTAAAATTAAGATCCAAAAAATAGATTTTCTTATTTCTAACTGTGAAACACTGGTCTCAAAATAAATTCATTATAAAAAGTGCTTTTCAGCTCAAACATTTACCCCACATGTAGAACTTTTTTGTTCTGCCCTAGCTCTTCCTCATATTACTCAAATAGTAAATATTATATTAGTGAAAATTTGAGGATTTACATAGAAAAGCCTGAGTTGGCTCTGTACGAGGAAAGATAATCAAGTTTGCTTTGCTAAAATAAAGAAAGAAGCCCTCTAAAAATATTAGAATACCGTTAGTATTTTTTCTTTAAACATGACAAATTTTCTGAAACGCAATAAATTTGCATAATCCTTTATATAAAAATCTAATTATTATTTAATTTATCCCTCCCAGTCCCCTTTTTTATTTGATTCCATCATATAAGTGTGTCAAATACGAAATAAATGCAGCATATCTGAATGCAGCCTCCTTCCCTCCATATTTTATTTTTTTATTATTCTATATGTGACTCACCTCACCATTTTTTACGGTCATTAAACAAGTTACATGCACAGGTCATGGGAGCTTTTCGCTCTGTCACTCTTTGCCATTCAGACAGCATTGTTTTATTACAGCTACTAGAGCGCATACTAAAGGAGACTGCAGGGAGCAGTGCTTCCACCTTGTGTCTCCTTTGCTTGGTTCATGGGGAGCAGGTGAAGGTCAGCCTGAAGCTGAGGGGAAATCAAAGCCTCTGTGTCTGTTGGACCTCTGTCATTTTATGCTCCTTCTCAGTGAGACAATCCTCTCTCTCTCTTTCTGTCTTTTTTTAGTCGTGCAACAGCTTTGGTATTGATAGTCTCTGTTTTTGTCCCTTCCTCTCTTTTTTTGTTTTCTTCCTCACTCTTGAATGCCCACCATCACTCCCTACTCTCTATGTAGTTCTTCATTTCTCTTTTTGTGGATGTTTTTTTGATTCAACGATACCTTGACTTGAGTTACTTTCATTTTCCACTGGCACAAAAATATCAAGGGTTAACTCCAGATCTTAACATTCAATGAGACAAGTGCAGCTAGCACACCTGCAGATACATGACTATGCAGCACACATCCTAAGTACCTCCAAGGAGATTCATTTTTCAAAGATATAACCGGTGTCAATGCACTGGCCTGCACCAATTATTGTTGCTGTTGCAATCCTTACGATAAATATAATGGAAATAATCAAAAGAAGGCAAAGTGTTATATATGTTCAGAATGCATACATTCAGAAGTGCAAATTAATGCCTTTATATAACCTTGATCTATATTTCTTGCAAAGATGAAAATGGTCTAATTAAAATGCTCCTCGTCAGTAAAATAACATTTAATTCAATTAAGTCCATTGTTATAGATTTAATACACAGGCGGCTGGATGTGCCAGAGAAGCAGAAAACGGATGACTGCTTTGCAAAAATGAAAGCAGTTACAGGCTGAACCACTGTTGCACTGTAACACTTGAAACATTTTTTTCAACTATCAAGTTCACTTAGTGTGGCTTTTCATTTAAGGCAAAAACCTGGGGCAGTGGCTGCAGGGGGGAAAAAGAGGTTCCAGTCACGTATGCACCTGGCAGCTTCCTTTACAGCCATGTGTTTGTACTGCAGGCCAGCAAGCACATCAGCCTCCGCAGTCTGGGTTTGGAGGTTTTCCCTGGGAGAACATGTTTTGGGACTGTAAAAAGCATTCCTTTCTACAGGTTTCAGACTTGACTACTAAGCAAAATGCTAGTCCTGTGATGTTTACCAAAACCATGACACATTTGCATTCAGACATGCTACCTAAGTGGAGTTTATTTACCTGCTGCTTTGTACGTTCAAAAAATTAGGTGATGAAAATATTAAGATACTCTAGGGACATAACAGTCAGTGCATCCAATAACCAACCATGTCTCTCACAGTGCTTGATCCAAAGTATTTTAGGATCAAATATATATGATGATAAAAAGTTTTTGTTACATGTCATAGATCTTTGCATGAAAACATTTGTAGATCAAACCTTTGTTTAAAGTGGATGCAAAAGTTGTGGCACATGAGTAATGAGCACTTCTTTTATAAACCCAAATTCCAGGTCAAATGAGAACATAAGAATAAATTAATTAATTAATTTAAGGATAATAACAAAAGAGTTCTGTAGTAACAATCTGAACACATGCACACAAAAGCCAAATCCAAAATGATGACATGGTAATCATTTCCCCCTATCATGTCAAAAATAACAAGCAAGATGAGTTAGTGTTGCTTATAGGTGCTTCCTTTTGGAGGTCTTTCTGGCCTGTCCAACTTGGAGAAGACCTTGGGGCAGAACCCAAACTTACCTAGTTCTATTTTCTGTTTGGCCTGGGAACAAACAACACATATCCTCCACATTGATGGGTTTTGTATGAGCATGACTATCACTTTATAATAAGATTTGATCACCTGTGAAGTTCAGAAAAAGCCACAAAGCAAATGTTTCCATTGCCACCCATGGGTAAGAAAGTAATAAAGGAGGCAATGAATATACATTTCAGTATCCTGGACCAAACCTCTGGGGAATGTGAACCGTGTGTCACGTCGGCTCCACCCACCATATTCCTACTGGGAAGGACCTGCCTGGTGAGGGTTGGCACTGAGTACAATACCTTAAGTAACTTAAGGCTGGCACTAATGATGATTAATGAATTTAATAAATGAAGAAAATTGTCAGATTAACAGAGAAACCAAAGAGTCTATCAACCTTTCCTTCTCACAGATAACAGAATTCAATTACTTTAGCCTAAAAGGCCGATTATTCTAAAATAGAAATATTGTTATTTTCCACAAACAGAACATCATCAAACAGAACTAGAAACATGCTATAAAATTCTACAAAATTTTAACAATAAACAACAGAAACCATTGCTAAATGTCAGGCCATGCATTGACCAGTAATACTGTAATTGCTGTAATACTACAGCAAAAATCAATGTCTAATTGCTTAGAAGAAATCCACTGATTTTGAACAAATCTTTCTGTGAACAGTAGTAGAAATAGATGTGGAAATTAGCAATGCAGTTTTCACAAATTTGCCTTTGTAAATGTATATATTAGTAATATCTATTTCCTTCAAGAAAGTTTGCTGATGGTTAGATATTGATCACAGGCTAAATCCTCAGATATATATCCTTTTCAAGCTTTTGTGACTTGATCTCAATGTAGCATTTTTAAAAGCAAAAATTAATTATGGAATACATAAAATGTTAAGTAATAAGTAAAAGAAATCCTGTTTATGTCATAATTTAACAAACACTGTATCATAAGATTATGACCAGTGGACAAATTGCCTCATTTTACTAAATGGAGTTTCAATTGATTGATTGCCGACTGGGTTTAAGCATCCTCCTTATTAACCGTGGTGTATAGGTGGAGTCGTTTATTCCCCGTGCTTGACTGCTTAACCGAAATAAACCTTGGGATAATTGCTATAGGAGTGTATGGGGGGGGGGGGAATTAAGACTGTGCAGAGCCCTACAGCCTATTTATAGATATTCAGCCAACTGCATTATGAAGGGTATGGAGAAAACTAGTTTGTGGTGTTATCAGGGTACTAATCTGTGGGAGTGAACCTGAAAGTGTTGGGGTTAAAAAATAGGTGTGGGATGCCGAATAAATGTACCGTAGTTGCACATGGGATTGTAAAACCAGTCACACAGTGTGTTACTTGTATGTGTTTGTACTTTGTGAGTTTGTCAGCAGTTGTGAATTGTTGTGTCTTATGTTATCTCATGGACTTCACAAGGTCAAATCCCTCCCAGCCACATAAAGACTTCTCCGCCTCTGTCCATCTGCAGGCTATATGGACATCTATCTGACACTGTTCCTGTGTTTCCATGGGAAAAATAAATAAAGAAGTAAATGAAATATTTATTTCTTGTCAAAACATTTCACTTTTTTGCATCAGAGAGAAATGTGTTTGAAATTCCACAAGTCAATATGTCACTCTGTATTTGTGAAGCAAAGACCAAGGCTAATCTTGAACCTTTTCAAAGGCTGAAGCAAAAGGGGAATTATATTGAAAAGATTAAATAGTTTATGAGTTAAGCAGACTATCTTGATAAAGTTATCATCCATATCGAGTCATAAAATTGAAGTATTTTCTTATTTTTTTCCTTTCACAGCAGCACTACAATCAGCAGTCAAAATGTAACTCAACCTTGAAAGTTAAAGGTTAAAAGAAATATGCTTTAAAAGATAGATATAAAGTGTCTCAATAAGTGAAAGGAGAGGAATTACATGTGACCATTTGGCTATGAGCTAACCAGCTTCTTTGTTTTTTTTGCTTGTTTTATTTTGTAAAAGGTTGAAACAATTATCGCACTTTCCATTTGCTGTATTGTGCACCAGACCTTGAACTTTGATTTTTAAACTCCCAATATTCTTTGCTCTTCTATTCACTTTAGCTATCCAGTTAAACTTTATGTAAACTAAATAAAGCCTTACTTTAGCAAAAACAAAGCATCTTTTTCACGGAATTAAACTATTAAAATAATTTTGTTGTCTGACATTACAAATTGTTATACAATATTTTTCCACTTCTATGAAACCCTCTGGAGGCACTGTCTTATTAGACAGAAGATCATATATTATGAATCAGTATGAAACCTTAACTAATGTAAAATATAAAAACTCTAAATACCTTGAATATGCAAATAAATTCTTGATAGACAGCTTTTTTTAAGCTAATGATCTGCCCACATCGGTCTGTTTGAGGAGAAAGTTGTTTTGCAAACTTCAGATTTGAAACGTGCAAAGAAACGGACTCAACTAAGTCGCCTAGTTGAGTGACTAGGCTGCGAAAACTTTGCGTTTGCATCAAAAGATAGACTACTTTGCATATTTTGAGTAAAAACTTTCAAAAGATAATTTAAAATACTTTATTTTATCTTTACGTCCATTTTTCTATCTTATCTTCAAAGTGATCTCAAAAAATATGAACAAGCAAAAGTAACCAGCCACAGGAAAGTCTTGTATCACCTGACTTATGATCAGTCAATGCCGAAGCCTGTATTAAAGTCCACAGGCTCTTCCCTCACACTGTTTAGTTTGCTTAGTGTAAATATGTAACATGTACTCTCAGATCTCATTCTAATATCCCTACCCTTGACTAAAAATAGTTATAACCAGCTCCTGGTTAGACCTTAATGAATAAGATTTACAAATATTGTATATGTGTTGCCCTGAGAAGGACTAGTGCCCTGTCATAAACCTCCTTTTAACAATTTGCCAGTGAAGAAAGACACCAATCTTGCCAAACTTATGAGTTAAGTCAGATAAATTATATTGTCATTGATATGAAGGAAGATTTTGTCTTGTCAAAGTGAAAAAAGTGGATCAGATCACTTAAGCAATCTCTGTTTTATATTTTTTCCTATTTATTTATTTTTTGTCTTGCTTATTTAGTTTATTTGTGTTACAACATATGGCACGTTTAAATTCACTCTATATTCATGCTGGATCTGCTGATGTTACATTATGTAAAGCTATTGTTACCAAAGACTAAGTGTATCCCATCATTAGATAAAAAAAAGAAAAGATATTTGAAAGTTTGCACTTCTGACAAAAAGTATCAGAGCAATAAATAAATCTGATGGGAACCAATTGAAGCAAAAACTAAAAATACTTATTTATAAAATTAAAATTTTTAGACGTATGTTTAAGTGTCCTCATTAACTCGTCTGGAAGTTTGGTTGGCCAATACTGTCAAAAAAGTGACTCTCTTCATATGTCAATATTTGATCTACCAAGTCCAGTGAGGATTTTTATGAAAGCAAATCCAAGAAGTGTGTTTGATTATCTCTTGAATAATTAGTCATAAGTTAGGCTTCTGAGAACAGAGATTAGAAAGGGGCAAATAGGTGACCCCAATTACTTCAGTGGAAAGAAAAGAGGAATATGAGACTATTTGTTTTTTGCGTTTATATATTTAGTAATTTAGATATTTTTGGTCTAAATAGTTTTATTCTCTATTATAAAGAAACATACCAGCAACACAAGTCTTGTTTTTCTCTCCCAAACTTTTCCAAATCTATGCAGCGTGTGAAACTGTATTCTATTTCTCCTTAACTGTCAGGGCATGGAGCCCTATTTTGGATTAGAGTTTAATGGGGCTTTTGGGGTTGAATCTGCTCTCAACGAGGCTGTTTCCCAGGCGAGCCAAAGCACCCCGAGCTAAAACTGCAGGTGATTATGCATGGCTGTCAGTTCCATTTAGCCAACGGTTCCAAACTTCAAAAATGGACACAAAGCCCTTCAGTTTGTGTTTTGCCCTATCCATTTAGATGCTACTGTTTATTTACCCAATACAGGACACCAGTGTGTGTCTTGGTAGTGATAAGGAGCACACTGGAGGATACCCATTTGGAAGAAATCATTAATGTGTTAGTGATGGACCACAGCCCCGATTATGCTTTCTTTCATGGAGTGACTGGCATTTTCAAGTTGGGGATATGAAAGATTCTGTGGAATGACACATTCATCCTTCTGTTCCACAATTTTCTAAACCCCAAACCCAAGGCCCCGAGAAATGTTTCCAAGAAATCATTGTTTGAGTCACTAATTTCAGTGGCAAGCCTTGAAAATCTTATCAGGGTCTGCTGTTGTTTGACATTGCCTTGGGCACGGAATATTTAAACAAATCTTCTCCCTGTTGCCCTCAGACAGGAAATCTGTGAATAAAAAGCTTGAGTGGCTCCAACCAAATTAATTTTATCTTCGCTTGTTGAATGTGAGCTGTGCTCAGAAAAGATCAAGCCAGAGTTGTCTTTCCATTTTCTCTCTTTACCCTTCAAGCAAGAGTGTATGCCTATGATTGGCACTTTTAAAACACAGAATCAGGATGTATTTATGGAAATGGCCAATTTTGCAGTATTTTATACCAAGAATTTCAACAAGATGGGTGAAAAAAGGAGTGTTTTTTTTTATTTTGTAGTTGTGAGCAATTTCTGTGGAAGGTGTATTTATATGATATCATGCAATGCACTAACTTTGTAACACAAAAGTAGAATAACGTATCTATTTAGGGAGCAAATAAGAGAAAATGTGCATCAGTTTATTGAAACAACATTTGAAAAAATAATCAGTTGGATTGAAAACAAATGCAGTTCTCAAACTCATTCAAATATTAAACATACGTTCTTGTGCTGTAATTCAGAATTATTTTTTATCATGGAAAGGAGCACAAGTAAATAAGACCAGAAACCACCAGGTCCTTTGTGGTAGTTTATATTTACTGAGGTCTGACACAGATTTCAACAGTTGATGTAACTCATTCTCACTGACAATCATGTTTGCTGTTTCAATGCTTCAACGCTTGATAAGTGCAAAAGTAATTGACTCACATAAAACAGTTACTTTTTGAGTTTGGTAGTTAATGTACTTGTTAATCATGCCGGTCTTAAATTTAAATGGGTAGTGTTGAGAATAAATAAATCTGTGTTTTCCTTTTGTCTCTTTTAGCTAGTTGCTAAGCTAAAGCTAAAGGAAACCATATGTTAGGAAATGCGAATGGGAGCTGGAGTAAGCGATGACACACTAGGTAATGCCCTCTTTGGGGCGTAGATTAGAGAAACAAAGGGATTGGGAAACACTTGCTTGTTGCCATTTTGACTGTTAGCTCTTAAAGGTGGCATGTCAGAATGGACCAGCTGTATTTTGGTAGAATAAATGGAATTCATGAATTCAGCTCAGTGACTCTTTTTCAACCTCATACATCACAAACTTAGCATGGCGAACGGATGATTCTCTTCAGTAGTCACTAAAAATATGTGAATCAGGTTTAAATTTAACCAATAGGAACTTGTTTTAAGAGAAATAACAGTAACAAATGAAAGAGAAAGAAAATACACAAATATTATTATTATTATTATTATACATTTAAAATAAGTTTAAAGATTGCTTCAGGATGTATTTTCCATAGAATAGGACCAATACGATGAACCATAACCATACAGGGAACAAAGGAACAACTTAGTTTTATACTCACCCTAAATTCATGTTTTTTAATACCTAAAGCTAACTAAACAGTGAATGGGGAAATAAAAATAAACAGTGGCAGATAACAAAAGTTTTATCTCAAAGGAAAGTGCTCGAGTGAGACCCAAACTCAGAGGTCCTGGCTGACAGTGTGTATCTCCAATGCCAAGCTCCTCCAGCATTCAAACACAAACCTTTTCATTTTTTAAAAAACTGATTATCACTGTTTTTGTAACTGCTTTGGGGAAAAAAAAGTTACAAGTTCTTTCCTATGTAGCTTCTTTGTGATGATATACAAAGAAGAAAAAACAAAACACCCTGCTTTTCACAGTATAAATAAATAGATAATATTTTTGACAGCTGCAAAAAGTCCTTGAGATGTTTTTGAATGGACTGTCTCCAAGCAGTGTTACATTTTTCAGGGAGAAAACCAAAACTCAATGTTTAAAAGCTCCAATTTTAGTTAGGCTGCATTTTTCAATGTATCATCTCAAAGATAAAAAAAAAAAATCTTGAAGAAACAAAAGAATTCTGCATGCTCTATAATTGCATTTGCATTTTATAGCATCCATTTGTTTAATTTAATATGCAAATCTTCAGTAACTCTCTGGAAACAATAAATCACCTTATTATTGTGATTCATAAATCTTATTCAATTTACAATAATATAAGCATAAGACATAAGATATTTAATACATCAATCCTTTAGGAGGATTACATGTAACTGGAAAATGTAAATGCTTTTTTTATCTTTTTGCAATCACCTGGTATCGACTTGAATTTGATTAATGCAGCTGCTACATTTTACGCATGCTGTTTGGCAGTAAGTTGTCAATGCATATCTGAGGCGTGTCTTGATGTAAAGTAGAACATCAGCACAATTTCTCTCGAGAAAAATGACACAGCAGATTGAATGAGACAGGGCAGCCCATCAAGGACTCATTTAAACCGATAAACTGAACACGGTGAAACTTTTTAGCCCTATTGAGGACGTTCACTGGCTGCATCACGACTGCACACGGACATCATTTCAATGATCAAGTGTCTTTCAATGTCACTTGAGAGACAATATTCTACAAAGAGCAGACTAAGATTGTCCAGTCCAGACCAGGAGGAAAGAGTTTGTCACCTTGTGGAAGGTGCAGAGAGCAGAATTGGACTAGTAAAAATAAGAACTGACAGGATATTGATTTGCTTATCGCAGCTGTGCAGACACACAGATGTGAAGGGCAAGAGAAGGGGGATGTGGTGGGGTGCTGGTGGTTATCAGGCTTTCACGTCTGAAAGGGTGAGGGGAAAAAAAGGGAAAGCAAAGATTTATCAGCTGATTGCTTCGCCTCAATTTCTGTCCACTTTCTTCATGTGCTTCACAGTAAAAGACATATACTTTGTGAAAGTAAATAAAAAAGTGTGCCTGATTATTGGGCCAGCTAAATGGACAGCTCTATCTAAAACACTTATTGATGTGGTACATCAATTTTCCATGTTCTGTAATGGGAAAACACAGTAAGATATGTTAATTAAATTACAACCATGTTATGAGCAGTAAAGCCAATTTTGTGGTGGTTCTGTAGCTTTTTGACATTACTTTTTACCCAAGTTGTATTCCCACTCTAAAGGGAGAATATCATTATATTTTAGAGCCAGAAACATAAAAACGTGAAACTTTATAACTTTCCACTGTTGTTTGAAGCAGATGAGTAAATTGAAAATACTCTTCTTTGGTACAAAGTCTTTTTCAGGGTTGATGATCTACAGCATGTGAGTCTGAAAATCTGTCATGATAGTCAGAAAAAAGATTGTTTTCTTGACAATAAAGCATTTCTATTGGGAATATGTTGAGTGGATGTGTGCCTGCTTATTGAGGACAGATAAAGGGTGAAGTGAGCGTCTTTGCTATAGGTTTTTTATTGCATAAAAAAACCTATGTGAGTGAAGACAGGAAAAGAAGATGGATATATCCTTACCCCTATAAATAGTCTCTCTGTTGGAAATACTTTTTGCCCCAGGACGATGAAACAATTGGAATCTTGGGTTTAAGGGAAAGAACAACTCAAAGCTGACACATGGCTCTGGAGAGGTCAGTGGCCAGACAGTCAAAGCAACAATTAGGGTCCTCTATAAATATAAAATGCCTGCTGGTGTTTGTGGGTCACAAAATTAAACAAATCAATAACCACACCCTCCAAATGTTTCTGCTGGTTGGTTTGCAACTAGTATTCTCTGTGAGCCAAATGAAGGAGAAAATATAAATTTGCCATTTTAGGTTTTTTTTTTTTTTTTATCTTCCATTGCAACTGCCACATTTAAGCATTTTTGTTTCCTTTTAGAGCCAAATACTATGCTGTTGTGGAAAACTGATTATCGATGGACAGATCAAGTTGGAATGACATGGTACACTGTGTTCTGTACCATTTTGATAGCTACATCACTGTTGTACAATTATTCCCTCTCAAGTAAAAGACAAGCTGTTTATGTGCAGAATCGTTAACAAGGCTTAATCATTGCATATCCGTGGGAGGGCATACAAACTCCATGCAGTGGACCACAGGCCGGGATTCAAATCCAGGACCTTCTTGCTGCAAGGCAATATTCCCACCAACTGCCATCTTGCAAAATAAACCAGGTCTATTATGGCAACAAAGTTAGTGTTAGCTATTGGAGTAAATTCCTGCAAGAAACATAGTGCTAGAAAAAACTTTTTTTTCACACGTGATCATCAATCAATACTGGGGCGTACTGTACGTATTCTGGGAGACACATGGACTCTGTGCGCACTGTTTGCCAACAGCTGAGATGTCATAGTTGAGAGTACCAAGTGCCTACATTTCTTGTAATAAATTCCTTCATTTCCCACAATCCAAATGGATAATAAGTGTGATGAGCTAGTTGGGCAACCAGCCCAATTTTGGCTGCACAATAAACTCATTTGGTTTGTTTTTTCTTATGTTTCAATTGTAACAACAAATATTGGCGCAAACCAAATTTAAAGATGCAGTCTCTACAGCTCAATAATCAATTGCAGAACTTAAACAGAGAAACAGACAACCAGGAAGGTTTGCACCCAAACCATTGCACCCATTTGGAACCACCGTGTTTATCTAAATGCCTTTGGGCTGTGGAAAATTTAGAGCACCATAGAAAACCCAGACTGATACTGGGGAAGTAAGCAACTTCCATATAGCAGCTCATGTTCAAACCAGTATTGTTAATTTGAGGCAACTGTGCTGATTGCTACAACAATCCACCTCTGGCCTTCAGTAGTTGACTTAAAAACCACATTATCTGAACAATTTGACCACTGTAAGCATAAAAGGCTAATACATGGCCAGATGTAAAAATACCTTCTGGTAATTGAATTACTAATAAAGCCATTAGCTGCAGGCTTTTAAGCAAGCTCTCTAACAGTGGCTTACCATTACCTAACCAACACAGCATAAGAAGCAAAAAAGTGTTTCAGGTGTCCGTTTATGAGAGCAAAAGAATTAACTTCTTAAAGGGTTGGGTATCTCATGTGGAAATGAACCCCCAATTAGATCGCTAATACAGTCTAACCACATTATATCTGAAATCACACATGTATCAGCTGTAGCTGTAAACAGTTCTACTAGATCAGTATCTATTAGTCCCACTCAATTACACTGGTTTATTGATTTGACTAATTGTAAATATCAGCCTAAACAAGCAACATCATTACTGGTAACAAAGTGAAGCTTAGCAGTGCCTGAGCCTGTTCTAACGACCCACATGGATTAAATTAATTTTTGTTTGTGCACAATTGCATCTTATGTCAGACAGGAGTCATGACAAGACTTGTTCACCATCAATTGACCAAAAGAGGATTACGCTAATTCTCTCCCCAGCTTTGTTTTTCCTACCAAAGAGATCTAATAGCCACTGTGAAGTTAATTTAGAATAATGTTATAATTGTAAAACCCAAATCGTTTAAATTGTTTGTTAATCTTTGACTCATGCAAGATCTCATGAATTAACTGACAAATATGGGTAGATAAAAAAAAAAAGCTCTTGCCAGGATATTCCACCTCTATTCTAAAAAACTTAATTGTCATCCATTGCCTCAATAGAGATGTCAGCCTAGCTGTAAAGAAAATGACTATCTAAACTGATCTCTCAACTTCTCTCTTTAATAGAAAGATCATCGTCACATGGGAAACAGACAACAGTAGTGAACAGCGGAGATGGGATAAGGAGGGTGCTGATTACATTTTATTCATTTAGTTAACTAGCTGCTAATATTTCAATTAGATCAACTAAAGGCGGTGACACTGTAGGGTTAAAAATGGAATAGGGAGAATTAGTCCAACTGATTAATAGGAGGAAATGACTTCTGTTCTCACAGGAGACCTGCCTCTGGCGTCATTCATCATTGACATCACCATCTCTGAATTAGCATTTCTGATTTCTTAAAAAAAAAAGAAGAAAAAGAAAACCTCTATTTTTGAATCTGCTATATGTGGACGATGGAGAAAGTTTGCGCTACATGAGTTGTCAGCTGCAGAGGCATATGTTAAAGCTGGCAGTAGCGGTCGCCAAGCCTAGACTGAATTTGACAGAAAACACATAGGAGACTTCCTCTCCCCTCCTCTGCCTTATTCCATTAGCATAAACCCACTCACTCATAGTAACCATTAATGTAGCATCTTATTAAAACCCTATCAATACACCCACTGCCAGTGTGCTAATGGCCAGGAATTTCTCTCAGTTAAATCTTGACTTTGGTCTCCACTCTGGACTAATGAGAGTCATCGCTCAGCATCTCTTTGGGCTAAATCACCTTTATTTGTATCTGCCTTTTCGCACTGTTGGTAATTTATTGAACAGAGAGCAATGAGAGATGTTTTGCTAAGACTGGGGCTGAGGTTCGGTAATAGGAGGGGTGGCTATGGCAGTGAGAACAAGAGGAAGTGAAGGAGAGAGACTACGCTCAGTTGCCCATTCTAGTACTTTTTGCTAGGGACCATGGTGAACCATTAATTATTTAACATCAGAGCTCTGGCAATAAAAGAGAGCCCCATTGCTGCTGCCACTGATGAGGCATTGTTGTCAGCAAAAGTTTATCTCCGGTGCAGAGATGCTGGGAGGGCACGGTTGATGCAGGTGCACCACAGGAATTTGAACTTCTGACTCAAGGGAGGAATTGAACATTGCTCTATCAATCAGGACATTTTACAGCTCAGGCTTTCTTGGCATGAGAAATCTGGGGGAGTATTTATTCAACTCCTTACTGTGTTGGATCTCAGGCAAACGCTGTATGATTTTTGAGGTGCTAGAACGGCAGAAGCACATCTGTTGGACAGGGAATTTATCCAACAACCCAACAAGGAAAACACATTTTCCACAAGTGAGGGGTTATATTGCGTTGGAACTATTTTGTTATAAATTAAGTCTTGTATCTCAGTATTGCACTTGGCTCAGGGGATTTATTGCACATAAAACCAAGGAGTAAGTAATGTCTTTTATGCAAAAATCATTCAGCTGCTTAGGAAACCAGAAAATCTTAAGCAACATAACTGAAGTGGTGTTCTTTGCTTGCCTGTTTTGCAGGAAGAGTGAAACATTGCGTAAAACAATTTTTTCCAAGAGGATATCTACTGAAAACACGTGCTTCTTCACTAAAACATGTCCTTCACACCCATTTAAAGCTCATATTCACACTTTTCAGCTGGCAAGTAAATGAACATCTCAGTATCTGCCAATGAGGAATACTAGCAAGCTAGACTGTTACAAGGTTACAAGGTTCACTTGTAACCTTCAGGATACAAGTGAGGGTTGCATCCTTCACTTGTAGGATACATACTTTATATATGTTCACTATAAAGTAAGAAATTAAAACAAATGTTTAGAATCAACATACTTTAGTTTATGAATCTGACTGAATATGACTGGGAAGAAAAGTTGAACTGCTGCACTGTCTGTCTCAGTCGTGGTTTTTAAACACTGGAGCATTTTAAACAAAGAAAAATATATTTACAGACATCTGGAAAGATATAGTTTGTATTAACTAAAAGGATAACAGGTTTGTTATTTTTTTTATTTATTTTAAAGATGTCTTCACAATAATCAGAAGAAAAAAAAAACACTTTTGTCACACTCAGGATTTTCGTTAGTGTGTGTGTGTGCGTTTTTTACACAGAGCCTCTATTTAGCTAACAGTAACATTTTTGTGGTGATCCAGCTGTTAGTTTATATGGCACCAGTGACCGGAGCATCTCACATCGGCACTTTTTGAAACCATGTCTGAGAGTGACTTTTCTGTAACAGAGGTGTTAAGTACTCCACGGGTGTGAAAGCGTGCATTTGCAGAACGCATGACTGTAAGGTTTATTCTACGCATGCACTGGCTGATAACATCAAAAACTATCGCGGATAGCACTGTGCTGTGTGATGCTCCTTCACCTGTTTAACACAATTTCTGATAAGGAATATATGTCTTAAATAAGCACTTTGTTCATCGAAGTTGGAGACGGGTTACTGTTTACTATAAGATGGAAGCTAGTGAGGAGAAAGCTAAGGGTCCAAAGTGCATACACTTGATGACTTGATAAAGTCATAGTGGCCTGGCATTACAACTACAGCTGACTCAAAGTGTCTGGGCTCTTGACAGTGAAGTCTAAACATGGAACTTTTCCCAAATCAATATCTGAAAATACAGGCAGTTTCCTGGCAGTCGTCTTGCATAAACATAGGCATGTGAAACTTTTTGAAAATATGGCATTTAGTTTATCATTTCCAAGCTTTGCCATGTTGTTATAATCACCTTTCAAAACAACAATGATGACTGCTTTACAAAGGTTAAGCTCTCAAACAGAGATACAACCTAAGCAGTGATACACATCAAAGGACAATTTTACCTTAGAGAGTTGAACTTCTGAGGCTTCTCTCTTTGAAATGTCCGCTACTGTCACTACTGTCAATAACAAAACCACTAAACAGCTACAGCATACATGACAAAGGCACTGGCTGGCAGCAAAGGTAACCAAGGGCAGAGATCCATTTAATATTTATGATAGACGTCAAATTACTTAAATCACCTATTCATTAAGGCCTACATGCTGTACAACCACAGCTCAGAAAGAGGAGGGTAGACGAAGACATATCTGTGGGTTTTTGATACACTTGTAATAACCATCACCAAACAAGGCCAATAACAGTCTTTATGTTATGGCCATCGTAATCATCCTCAGTCTGGGAGGCGCTTCAGCTTTAACCACAAGAGAGGCCTGCCTGCCAAAAGTGCTAGTAATATAAATGCACTTTGAAGAATGAGGGGGTTGGCATACTCTTGGACGTATGCCAGCTCCACATCTAAAGCTGCAAAATCACTGCCGTGCTGACTCAGGCAATGACACTGTCTCAAGCCTTTCCTTTTTCCTCTGGACTTCTCTGTGGGTTGCAAGCGAAACTGGAATGCCTCTGTTGCATTATGTAAAAGGTACAAACAAATTGTGTCACTTACCTTGCACATCACATTGAAACTACTAAAATGGGTGTACTGGATTTTAAAGGACAAACCACTGATCCTGTCCCTTTTTGTTTGCTCCTAACAGCATGCAAGTACTAGGGGGCAGCATTGCCTCATAAACTTAATGTACACTTAAAATAAAGACTCAGGTTTAGCTAAGCAGATAAGAAATTCCAACAAAGTGAGTAATTAACATGCAACAAACTGAGGAAACTGTACTAGTTAAAAATCCACCAAACTTAATCATGATTGCATGTGCATTTACACTGCAATCATACCATGGTTTTATTTGAGCAAAATATTTGAATATCAGTGCAGTTTATTATCTCAAAAAGTGCTTGTACATTTGTCTCAATTAATGAAATAATCTTACTGGCCAATTTACATTTCAAGTCAACGTAAATAATCCATTGGTGATGTTCTCCATCAGAGCCAAAGCGCTCCACAATCGCGTGGCACCACCTTTGCACAGCTACTTATACACACCTTGATCACCTTAACAATAATCAAACCTGTTGATTATTTTAATAAGCAGGTTTGAGGTAATCTGCTGATCCAACCCTGTTTTCTTCTTTTAGTGAGAATGAAATTACCCCATAGATGCATTTCATGCGCTTCGGCACACAGACCAATGCGTTACATCTCTATGAGACAAAAACTGAGAAAAGGTACTATTTACATTCGAGCAAGGTTTTCACATACTTGTATTTTTATTTTCTTTATTTTGTGTGTGTGTTAGCTTATTGTCTGAGGATAAATGCAGTTCAGTTTCATTGTTTATGTTTAAACAATAAAATATTAAAATTATGAAAAACAGGGTTTGACGCTTCTTGGTCTAGATAACAGCCGAATGTAGTCAGATTTCAGTGTATTTAGATGAGTTTTGACGCTTTGTCCTTTGATATTGTCCACAGAAAAAGTTTGCATGGCTGCCGCACATTTGTTTGTTTACAAGAATTTCCTAAAAAGAAAATAAAAAAAACCCTTTGTCTCCTTCACCAAACAGTCATGTTTACTTACAGGTTGTACTCTATTTCTGGACTACATGGCTTCTGAAAGAAGTTAGTCTCACTGAATTTTATTTAGGAGTATCAGCTGAAACAGAGCTAAATTGAGATACAAGTCACATTTCTTTACAGACTTTTAAATGGTCAGCCAAGCATCCTTTTCTTTCCACTTCACAGCTAATTGTGATTTTGTTTGATCTCAGATAAAATCCTAATACATTAAAATTTGAGATTATATTGTAAAATGCAAAAAATGTCAAGGCTATGAATATTTTTCCAAGGCAGTCTATGGTTATTCATGACAAAGTACAAAAATGTATTAGACCTTGACAGATTTGATGAAACTGGACTCTTGCCTGGTGTAAAGCAATGATATAATGCCAGATGGATAAGAAATAGGATCAGTCTTCTACTGATTTGGATTCCTCCAGGCAATCTATGATGGTTTTGGCAACTGAAGACAGAAAGTCAGAAAAAAAAAAAACAAAAAAAAACATACATTATCAAAAGTCCCTTTATGCCTTTCTGGTATATGGATGTGCAGGCAATGATCTCTGCCAAGATTCAGCTATGACTTTGGTAAATAGCTTATAAACAGTCTAGCAAAATTCAACCTGAACTTGTCCATATTTGACCACCTGTTTATTTGACCACCAGTTTGACCACCTCATTTATGAAGAGATGAGTGTCACAGTCACTCCTGACAAAAATAATACTTTTTCTACCTTTTAGCACCTGAACTGTGGTGTTCTATATGTTTACATGCAGTCTGGTTTCTCTGTGGCACAAATATTGTGGATTTTGAACCTGATAGCGAAGGAACACAAATAACTTACTTTATATTCTTGAAACTTCAAATTAAATGATTTTTGGATTTTTTTATGCTTTTTTTTTTCTACAAAAGTTTTTTTTTATCGATAGTTCAGGTTTAGAGCAAGAGCCAACTCTTCATTCATTCCAGGGGGTAAAAAAAACAAATGGAGAATTAAAATATGTTACTCTTTGTTTCAGAAAACCAAAACATAATCTCACAGATATTTTCAGATTTTCTAACACAATCTCTCTACTAAAGTGGTCCTACTGGTAGTTCAGGTACGTTATCAAAGCAAAAGAATAAGGTGAGTAAGATTTTTTTAAAAAAGCAACTCATAAGTGAAATTCAAATTTTTGAAATGAAAAAGCCACTACAGTCTTGTCATGATCTTCAAAAGTTTTTGTTCTTTTTTCTCATCCTTCTGTATTCAAAGTAGTTATAATTAATAATAATAATATAAGTCTTTTCAATCATCAATTATATAACTAAATAATCTTCCTCAAACAGGGTTTGTGCAACAATTCATTCAAGCTTATTTATAAGTAGTAGCTAGTGACACTTTGAGTGCCCTGATAATGCTTAGAAATCCAGCTTCAGTGTATGGATTTTTAAATTAAAAAGATAAATAAATAAAGTTTTGTTATTCCCAACAACTGGAGGCAAAAAAGCAAAAAGTGACTCGGTAAAAAACTTGGAGCTCATATAATCTAAATTCCATCTTGATCTTATATTAATGCAGAGACTTTATTTTTAGTTTTGAATTAAAAAGTAGTTTTGCCTTAATTTGCACTGACATAGAGGTCCCCCCAACCCTGGTCCTCAGGGCCCATTGCCCTGCATGTTTTAGGCTCACCTGGCTTAAATGAATGGGTGATTAACGGACTTCTGCAGTAATTGCAGGCATGCAAAAAAGTTGAGTACTAGAGCGGGAAAATATCTAAAACATACAGAACAGTAGGTCCTGAGAGTTAAGGACCACTGCATTTACACATTCTATTGGTAAAAAACTATATATTGGCTCATTTTTTTTTCTTTTCTACCCAGTTTTTGCTTTATTCCAACAATCAATTCACAAAACAAATAGCTCAGATGATGCATAGACACAACCAAACCCATCAAGTAAAACAGCAATGAGCAGTTTGTACTGTCTTTGGATCAGGTTGTCACTGTCCTTGGTTCACAGAAAATGTCAGCATCACCAGAAAAAGGGCAGTCCCAAAAGAGACAGAGAAAAAGCAGATTTTTTTTTTCCCCCTCACAGTGATTGTGATGGATGATGAGCCAAGATCCTGTCAGAACCACATGTCATTATGGAAACAAGTTTGAAAGTACAACAGATGTGTCTAATTCAAAGTGACAGGTTGTAAATGACAGTGCAATGATTCAATCCTTAACCTGATAAATTTACAGATAGAAAGCATTGATTGAAGTTAAAAATGCATTCAATTGCAATATTTCATTCAGACTATACAAACACTTCACTCCTTGTGACATATAACTAGATTTCCATGTGTGCCAGAACTGCCTTGTACATTGGCAAACATGTATTTTAAGTCGGTAATGTTGATTTGACACATATCACCAAGTTTGTATCCCAAATAGAAGAGCAGCGTTAATTTTTCCACTATTTTCACCATTTATTTGTAGATTACCCAAATATTTCAATGCAATCTCAGGCATTCTTCACTGTGAGACAGAATTTATTTCTGAGACATTCTTGCCCTTTTTTGTAAAGGGGCATTGCAAAACCGGATTGTTTTGTTTTGTTTTGTTTTCTCCCAATTTCTCCCTTAGCTTTAAAACAACAGCAGCTTTCAGGAGACAGTAAAGCTTAACCTTCAGGAGGCAGGTTAAAGTTTTAGTTTTTTCACAAATAGCACGGGTCTTTGAGAAGCCTGTTTTGTTGTTTTTCCTGTGGGCAGTTTTTTCTGTAAATGCATTATACACATGGTCAAAAAGCATCATAGACAGACATTATTTGATTGACAAATCTTGCTTTGCGAGGGCTTATTGAATTCGACAAACAGTCAAAATCCCATTTGGACACAAAATCTTCACTGAAATTTATTGTGGTTTTAAATAGATTAAAGTTAAAAGATTTTAGTTTGTTTTAGGCTTCTGTATCCCTCCTCTAGTCAAAGCTCTGAGTTGACAAATGTGATTCCATTCTGTGGCATTACAACAAATGTTGATCTTTTTCTTTTAGCTCTAGACTTTGTACTTTGGGGTTCTAAATAAAAATAAATGGTAGGTAAATGCTGCCTCTGAACTATTACAACCATTTTGGTGAAAACAAATATTCAAGTTAAGCTTAAGGATATAACCCTAGGGTCCTTTCCTATAATAGGATATAACCTATTATATAATAATGTATAGGCTATAGATAGGGTATAATAGGTTATTTAAATTTTAAATATTTCTGGCATTTTTAATGTATTGATTTTAATTTTATTGCATTAAACAGACGAGTGGAATTTCCTCAGCATATTTATCTTGGAATATAAAAATGTCATAAAAGAATTATATCCAATTGAAAGTCTGTTTTGGTAAGTAGTTTGGGTAGATCTTCAAAATGCCAACATAGAGTAAAAACCTAGAAGTTAGTATGTGTTTTATATCATAAAACACATACCCTTGGGGACATGAATAGGATGACACCTTTAAGTCAGTCATCTAGCAGTAACTTTTTAGGAAATTGTCATGCAGTTTAGAGTTGTCTGATCATTGTGAACTCTAACACAATCCTGATGACCATTGGAGAAGAATTAGCATCATGTTGAATAGAACTGTTAAAGCTATTATGTATACAAACTCAGAAGAAAAGGGACAGTAGTCTTAAGGTTTTTGAGGAGAAAAAAAAACTTTCTTAAACGTGAGGAGAAACCCTTTTGGTTTTTGTTTTGCTTTTTCTCAAAACAATGACACCATGACAAATAATTCCAAAGTTTTTTCCAGCTTTATTGTGACATTTGTACAGTTCTACTGAAAACCAAAAGCACATTTAAATTGTTCATTGTATACTATAGCCTTGCAATCAATCTGCTCAATCACCCTTGCTAGCCATTATGTTGAGTCTCATTAACTTTAAAAAAAAAAGTTAAACTGTCCTAGCAAAATTTTCAAGATGTGACAGTTTGAATGATAGAAGTGAATCAAAAGGTGTTTTAATGACGTATTAGTTCAGGGGTCTACACACTTAGACACCCAAGGCTGTTGCAGTGTTTTTATTTTTATCTTATAGTTTTTCCTTCCAACAGACTTGTTGGTTTATTTATTTGAACTGTACTGATACATTACCCCTTAAAGGTGGGATAACCTCTGAAATGATCATGATCTCAATATGTACACTATCAAAATCTAGCATTTTGATGGGGAGGGGTTAGATTTAAGAGCCAGTGTTTATATTACCTGCGATGTACTGGCAACTTGTTTAGGGTGTACCTCTCCTTTCGCCCGTTGACCGCTAGAGATAGGCACCAGAAACCCCTGGCGACCCCACTAGGAATAAGCATGTAAGATGGATGGATGCGTATTACGCTCAAAGAAGATTTCCATCTGCAAAATATTTGACGCACCTCATAATTCATTGTGCCATGGACTGATTCTTTATGTTGTCATCACAGGAGTGCAGGACATCATTTCTCATACTAATCCTCACTGCTGCTTCTTGTTTCCACTTATCCAGCTGCGGTACACACTCGAACACTGTTTTCCCAATCAAGCACTTTGAGACAACAACCATTAGCCATGATCTAAATGGGTTCAATTTGTTTTACCTTAGTGCCAAAAAAAAAAGAGTAATTTGAAAGAAGTGTTGGAAACGGCATGGTACTCTGGTAGATTTTAATCCAGGCTGAATACTCAGTAAAATGCACTGCTTGAACGAAGGCACCTTGCCCATTTGTTTTTTTGCCAGCACTATAACAATAAGCTTTTTTGATAACCCTTTAAAAAAATAAAAAATAAAAAATAGAAAAGAAAAGCAGCTGATCATCTTTATCTGTTAGGAGTGCTGCATGCAGATTAGCCAGATCTTAATGTCTCCTCTGAGTATTGTTGCACCTTGTAAATGTCACAGGGGTAGTTGATATGTGACTGCCTTGCAGAGCTGCATTAAAGCAAAAAAGCAAGGCTGTTTTACTGGACATTGATGCTAAATCCACTGTCAGAAATGACCAATGTCACCTATTGTCATCGTCTTTAAAAATTATTGCTGTGATTTATGCATGTACACTGAATTACACATGAACCTGCATGTTTCCCTGTCTCCATCTGAGAAAATGTCACACATGAAAAATTAATGATTAAAAGAATGTCAGCAATATGTTAACTGGCAGACAAAAATATGAGCAAAACCAAAAAGATCTCAGTACTTCCTTCTGCTTTTTGGTACACGTGTAAGTCCAATTCAACCCTGCATGATGCAGTGTGTCAAAACAGTGCAACAGTCCCATGCAGCGCACATTGCTCCAGGTTTGTATCCCTCCAACTGGAGGTCACAAAGTGACATTGTCCTTTTATGGCTGCTCTCCATGGTGCTTCACATAAGCTCTGAAATGACTAAATCCCTCAACCAGTGTCCCTGACCTCCAGCATCCCTGTTAGTGCTGCTGCATTCACAGTCTTTGATGTAGCCCTGAATTGGAATTGGTCACTGTCTTCATTCCAGGGACTGATGCCGCCTCTGCTGTTCATATGCCTACAGGCCCAGAAAAACTTGGCGGTTGTCTCATGTCTTGTCTGATTGTTGGTCCTTGACTCTTCATTTCAGGACTGCATTATCAAAAATGATTGAAGCAAGATCTTCTGCTTCTTACTATGTTTCTGAATAATCAACAATAGCCACAAAATAATAATAATAATTTAAAAAAAAACTCAACAGAACGTCCAGTAACATTTTTACTGAAACCGGCCTCCAAGATGCTCAATGAAGAAAGCATGCATTGTACCTCATAATGCAAAGAAAAATACCGAGATTTGATTTACATTGTCCAGTGCACAGCAGTGAAAAATACATAGTGTGCCAAAGTCCACAAGACTGAGTTACGTAATAAATATGAAAATGCTTTTGAAAATTTTTCAGTTGGTGCTTTGGATAAATATTAATCCCTTTGACATTCGAATACATTGTTACCACAAATGTTTATTTTTTCTAAGTTTCTGTGATAAGCCAACACAAATGAATAATTATGAAGTCAAAGCCAATTTGTTTTGCTTATTTTTTCTAACAAATAATAATTTGAAAACTGCAGCATGCAACCTACTTTACGCTGATAGCCCTAAACAAATTTCAAATGAACTTATACATGGACCGAATTGTCGGTATCTACAATTGTTGACACATACCCAACAATGCAGATTACCTGAAAGCCACTATTAGAGGGGAAGTATCGTAAAGTCAAATATTTTTTAGATTTATGTCATGCTAGAATGTCATTCTGCTCATACCCGGAGTGTTGCTTGCTTGAATGCAAAATTGTTGTGTTACTCAGAAGTGATTAGGTTTAATGTTAAGATTATTTGGGTAACAACTCTGATGAATGTAGCATATTAATTTTATTTAAAAATTATTACTTTGTATCTCAACTACATAAATACAATAAAGTTTGTGGTTGTAAAGTAACAATGTGATAAGGTTCCAGAAGTGTGAATATTTTTGCAGGTCATGGTCTTTGTTAATATTCTGTGCCCAAAGACAATATCTTCTTACATGCACACACCTGTTCGCTGAATGAAGAAATTAAGAAGGGTCAGCTGTGTGACTGGCATATTCTACTTTGACTAAAACGGCTTCATTGTTTATATGAATTTATCTGACGCACTGAAACATATATGTAAAAAAAGCCTGCAATGCCATCATTGCTCCTTCATCTGATTGTTTTTTTTTATATATTTCTCTGGCTAATAATTGAATGAAATCATTGAAATAACTTAGGTTAATCACTACATCTGGTAGTGGTCACATAATTATAGCTCTATATAGCTTTAATTCTATTTTATTCCACAAAGTGGATTTATTTTATATGAACCACGTTACTACTGTTAAATGGTATGTAATTGTATGTTGGAATCCAAATATTAATTAGGTTCAACAATTAAGCTAATTTAATTTTAACCATAATTCTTGTAAATGCAATGCTTAGTATATTTGTCTATGAAGTGAAAGTATTATTTTTTTATTATATAAATTGCATCAACTGCTTACCTTCAGTTGTCCTTTAACTTGACCTCTATGGATAGGACTAGGTGATATTGACCTAATTTGTGTTTGTTTTTCCAACCCTATTATCTGGCCTGGTCACAGATGACAAATGTATTATAACACAACAGCTAAGTCAAGTGAAACTTCCATTCATAATGGAATGGAAGTGCATGCTGGGGTGAAAGTAGGAGGAGTTGCTTAGCTAGCCAGCAAAGACATCTAAAGGGGTTTAGGTAGCTATGAAACAGCTCAAGGGTATTCTATATGAGGAACCTCCCCGTGAGATTTGATCTGAACTCAGGCCAGACTACTGTGGAGATATTGTTGGATACAACTACTAATGAGACAACGCTTTTCACAGCCAGAGGTGTTGTGCATTGCTTATCCCTGCAATAGTGCTCTATGTACACAGTTTATTGTTGTGTGGGGCAGCATTAAACTAACACATATTTTACAGTTGCAAAGTCTTGTGATTTATTTAAGATTGTTCTCATGTCACCCAAAGCATGAAAATGTAGGATCATTATTATGTAAAACGTCACTACGTAAACATTATTACTATGTTTTTTTTATTAAAATATGTTGGAAATATGCAAAAACTATGATACGAACTTAATGTTTTTGAGATGGAGCCAATATCACTCAATTTTCCTCCAGCACAATGCTGTCATCAACTTTAGGATTATAATAGTCTCATATTCACTCTTTTACATATTCCCATAATTTCATCTTGCAAAGTTTGAAAATGTTATCGTGTTTCAAAATATAAATAAGAATATAATATACAGAACTTAACTGCTAGATTTGCACACATACTGTTTCTGTATTATATTAACCAGTAAAATTCTAGTAAAATGAAAGAGATGAGTGAAAAAAGTCTTTCCTACCAGAACAAAACTCAGAAGGACTGCAGCAACGAGCAAATAATTGCTTAATTTTTGTCTGTTTAGCATCACTCATGGTACACACAGGTCAGGATAATTTTTTAGCACTAAAACAAGTCGATACTGGAAAAGATAGCCAGTTGGAAAAGAAGAAATAGATGTGTTTAAGAATTCACCAACCCTTCTAAAAGGTAACTTAGTTTACCTATGCTTTTATGACTACTGAAGGCAAAGGACTACTTGTAGCATTTTCTTTTATAAGCAGTGAAGAAAAAACCATGTTCAAAAAGTTTTCCTTGTGAATTATAAAATCCAAGATATACTTAACTCTTGGTTCTCTTTTGTGATTGTAATATTTATGAAACAATTAAGCTGACAGACAAACAGCTCAGATTTTTTTTGATTAGCGTGATAATGAAAAATCTTGTTGAAGTTACAAATCCACTTTAGAACAGTAGTTTCATTTGTTGAAATTTTTGTTTTTGTAGCTGTTAAAACTAGTAGTGGCTGCACCCCTACATCACCTAATGGAGTGTTTCTCAGTAGAGTTCAGTGTTTGGGATACAGAACTATCTTCAGTCTTAAAGACATCTATGCCTCTCTTTTTTTTTCTTTATAACCATCATGGCTTGGGTTCTCCCAAACCCCACCTTTTACCAGATCACTTACTAATTGTTTCTGTCTCCAAGGTAGCATGGCTGCTCTTTGATGTTCAAACCCTTTCCTTCTCACAAAGGAGAGTGACGGCAAGAGCAGAGAGAGAGGCAGATGGGGCGCGACAGGATGCTACGAACCTGACGTCTCTCTCCCCCTTTCAAGTGCTCTGGTTCAATCAGCCCTCGCCGCACAAGCTGTTGTGGAGCACCTTTGAAATCACGGTGTCTGCACAATAGTCCTGACTGTTAATGACTTCTTGTAAAGTTCCAAAGCAGCTCTGATTACCCATCCTTGTCCACATGCTCATGTACCAGCAGGCACAGACTAGAACAACAATGTTGTGCTTCACCATGTGTGCATTAAAACATCCTTCTCTCTCTTTTTTCAACCAATCTTCAAAAACACACATACACCCACAGGTCAAACAGGCAAAGTGCTCAGGAACATGCTGCATCTCCTTGGCAACACCTTATATACTTCAATGAGGGTATGGTAAACAATTAATATGTAAATGTGGCTGATCATAGAAGCCTGAGTACTTGCATAAAAGAGGATGTACACATTAAATGGTCAATGTTCACTGGAGCACAATCATATTGTGTTCCGATGATATTAAATGCAAGCATATGTGTCTTTATCGTTGTACTACACACTTGTAATTGGATTAATGGTTGGCCATGAAACTAGGCTACAGCTTTAAAATATTGAGTATGATTGCATGGGAGGCATATGTGATTAAAAACATGTTTCAAAAGCTCTATTGGGCTTGATTTGATGCCAGGTTACATCTTGTTAGAAGCTACCACACTTCTTGAGCCATTTAAGAGAAGCAGTATCAGACGGCACTAGATGTCAAACACGCAGGTGTTCACCCTAAAAATATGGCACTACAGTTAACAACATGCCTTTAAAATACAACTACTGTATTGGATTGCCTTGAAGGAGATAGGGAATCCAGTCCTCTCTGGAGCTGAAGCTGCAAGGACCAGCTTTAATTGGGTGGTAGGCTTGGAGAAACTGGCACGTTGAAGTGTG
Organism: Brachyrhaphis roseni; assembly: GCA_903066815.1. Taxonomy (NCBI): domain Eukaryota; kingdom Metazoa; phylum Chordata; class Actinopteri; order Cyprinodontiformes; family Poeciliidae; genus Brachyrhaphis; species Brachyrhaphis roseni. The sequence goes on along the minus strand of CAEFZY010055476.1, from coordinate 23,798 downwards.
TGTGTAGATGTGTGTTTTGAGACTGAACCGTGTGAGCAGAAAAGAAAGACTGTAGAGTGCTGTCCTCTGCTTAAACTTGTGAGGCTTATTACTCAAATGTGCCAAAGTGATATCTTGCTGTCAAAACCGTCAAGAAAGCCTTCACCTCTGCTAACCGATAGGCAGGAGCAGTAAGGCAATGTTTTTTCTTGTATTAGTCTTTTGCACAGTGTCCATCTGCAGGGATTCCAGGTTGGTTTATGTGTGGCACAGTGCTTATGCATCACCACAAGCTGTGCGTTCTGGCTCTTGAAAATCTGCTGCTAATTACAATGTTCTGTAAATAAGACTCCCTAATATTTACAACACCTGACAATATTAGACTTCTCACTAATGGAAAATAACTGCTCACATGTTTATATTATAGCAAATGAAGACCAGTGAAGGTCATTACTCATGTAATTCTATTTGAAACTCAAACTGAATTTTTTGAACAATGTTTTTGGATTTTTGCATGTTTCAAGATGATGTTAATTTTAAGTAAAAAAAAAGGTATTGACATGCTCAGCAACTATACTCATGTAGGCTTTGGACTTTGACGCTCAATTAATAATACAATTTCTAAAGTGTGCTCAGAAAATGTGCCTTGCAAAATTACCATCAGCCTAAATTTTTAATAGAATGAAGGATGGATTTATACTTGTTTAGCTTAGTAAAAACCATCCCCTTGGTCTATGGTCAGATGTGGTCTATGATTGAGGATCTGGAAACCCAATTATTGACAACCGATTGCTTGCTGAATGCATGGACTCTGCTGAAGTTTTAAATTTTATCCAGTCACCAATGTTTGGCTGTGGCTTTTGTAATGGGGCAGTTGGATTCTATAAAGCTTACCAGAAATTGTGTGCGCCTTAAACAACAGAGAAAAGTGCGAAGCCAAACAAAACAGCTGTTGATATTAATTGATGTCTGCGGGGAACATCAACTTTCACCACTGCCATTGTCAAGCTACAATCATAGGCTAGCTACAGTTCTAAAAAGAGCCTAAAAATCTACATCATTGTTTAGATTATGTTGATTTTTTGAACACTCCTCCTTAGGAGTGAACACCAAGTCAGACACTTTGAGCTGAATGGGGAAAATCCCAGGTTGTCTATGCCAAATTCTTACCCTTAACATCAGTATGTCCAGAAGAAGTCAATGCTCTCTAGACCAAATTTTTCTGAAGTGTTACTGTCCAATTTTAACTTGGTGGATCAGATATTTGTTCTTAGCTGACAGGCATGGCACTGGGTGTGATTTTCTGCTGCTTGTGGCTGCTGTGTCTGCTTTAATGTTGGACATGTTGTACTTTTTTAGATTATATTTTGAAAGTCCTTGTTTGTAACAGGTATTTATTTGAGTTACTGATGCTTTTCTATCACCTCAACAAGCTTGCCCATTCTCTGATGAACTTTCACGGACATAACTATAATTAAATGGATATTTTTTTCTTTTTGACATCATGCTTTGTAAACTTGAGACATACCTGTGCATAAAATGGACATTTGATCTCCGATTATTAAAATAATCAGAGAAGAGCAGCCTGCCTGGTATTAACAATTATAGCTGATCCAAAGTCACTTAAAATCCCTTTGCAGCAAGTCATCTTTACCATTTCTAAATTACAAAATGCACAGGCCTGCTTCAATGTGATACACAGATTTACGGTTTTTCCTAAGAAGCAGTTGAACAAATCTACCTTAAAACTGAACCTTGATAGCATGTTTGGTCAAATGTCAGTAGATGGGTTATATTTATATTTTTACATTCCATCTATGTCTAATATATTTCCAAAAACATGAGTGAGACTCAGCTTTTTTCAAGAAGAGATCTTAGCCCTGTGGGTATTTTGAAAGCCTTCTTAGGAATGTTTTTTGTAGTTTAATTTAGAAGAATCTACAACATCATAGGCTTTTTGAATCTTGTTTTGCTTTGCTTCTTTTAATATACATTTTCTGACCAAGTAGAACATATAGTACAGATCTCTCCTCCTTGGAGCCTTACATGTAAGGCTGCATAAGGTCTTACAACCTTTGAAAGAAATTATGCATTTCAACATTTTGTGTTGCTGTGCTGCAGTTCACTGATGAGCTCGAGTCAGAAAATCATAATCATTAAATTAATATGTATTTTAAACTTCACTGACATCTGGAAGTTGGAATTTCCACACACACGCACACACACATATTTGTACATCTATATATATGCATGTATGTATAGACAGACAGACATTCTTGACATGTTAAAATTCAATACCTAGCAAAAACATAAACAACATCACACATAAAAAACTAATATCTTGGGGAAGTTTAGAATTACTCTGGGAAAGCTTTGGATTGTGTGTACTCCAAAGTTTCCTTGGAGAAAACCCATACATGCATAAAGAAAGCATTTAAATTCCACAAGGAAAGACCACACCTCACATTTGTTCCCATGGCTATTGCACCACTGTATGCAACCATAAGCAACAGAGTTAATCCGTGCATAGAAACACATCAAGTGTATTATAGTATTAATAATTAGTCATTGGTATCACTGTAACAAAGTCCTCTTCTACCCATGCAATCACCCATAATGTTGATCTAAAATTGAGTCTAAAATACACAAATTCATCTACTAGTTGTATATGCTAAGTAAAATAATATGCCATTCAAAAGACCAAGACTGCAGCTCTAACGTTATCAACAAAATGTTCCCTCAAAAATTGCTATATTTCAGAATCCAGTGGCAGACTAACTACATGGAGTTTATATTCCATTTCCTGTACGCACTTTGACCATTATCAGTCAAACAGGACCTCCACGATTTCTGATGACACCTCCTTCCATCAGCCAGCAGTGTTCCCGCTGTTTTCTGTTCAATGGGAGACTGGTAAAGAATGAATGGGTCCATCTCTGCAGACCAGGCACTTTGTTTGTCCCTATGGTAACTAACTTTGTTGAGTGTGTAAATTAAATTTTGATGGCATCAGGTAAAAGTGCTAACTATGTGATTGTGCACCCCTCCCCATTCTATAAAATTCAATACAATTACATATTTCAATTCAGCAGAGACTGATTCAATCACTCTATAAATGACAAAATCATTAGAAAATTACTATTTGTAACAAAAAAAATTGCATTGGCCTTGAAGCAGATTGGATTGAATATTTAATTAATTTCCCCACCCTGTGCATGCACAATGTGGTGCGTGACAGTGAAGCAGAGAACTCCCTCTTTACAGAAAGAGACCTCTAGAAATACAAGAATTAAGACAGACAGCTGCATTTCCCTTGACTAGTTGGGAGTCAGCAGTGTGGAGGGTGAGAGAACAGGGAAGACAAACAGGGAAATGCCAAATAAGCAAAATCTGGAATGGAAAAGGGAAAAGGTGGAGAAAACACAAAGGTAAATCACAACAATGTGATTACGGTATATACATAAATGTAAAAGAAAGAGATTAAAGACAGTAGACTGACAAGAGGTGGTCAACACATTGTTGGGTGTTGCCAGTACCTTAAGACTTCAACAGCCTGACTAAAGGGATACTTCAATGCCACCTAAGCCAAACCTGCTATAAGATTTATCAAAAAGGAGCATTTTAAGCTTAATCTTAAGCTGGAGATACTCCCTACCTCGTAAATTCACTGCGGTAAGAGTCTAGCTGAAGTATGCCTCTCACTAAACTAACTGCAACTATGCAGTCTCAGAGAAGCTTCTGTTAAAAATAGAGTAGATTTATTATATCTTAAAGATATTTTTTTCAAATACAATTTTTTTTTTTTTGACAGATTTGTAAAATATACTGTCAGTTTTAGATTTAGAAGAAACTTAAAATAGATATATTATAGCAGTTTTACAAAAAATTGTTTTAGATCACTTCATAATGGAGAATTAGAATAGTCTTAGGTAGAGTGACAAATGCATAAATAATTTTTTGCAACTAACACAGAATGTCAGAGTCGCATAGGAGTGGATTAACAGGGAGGTAGGCTTTATCAGGCATGATAGACTCTGTTGAAACATTTTATTAATTCTTAAGAGGGTTTAAAAGTTAGTCCAAGTTTCTTCATGGAGTTGTTGTAGAGGCTGTTGGCTGTTTGCAGGAAGGATCTTCTGTAGCCATCTGGAATATAGTGATACTGAATAAACCTTTGACTGAAGACACATTTGATTTACATAATTTTTTTAAGAGGATGATCAGGGTTGTCCATACTTTAATTTTATTAAGAATCCTTCTTTGCTACATTATCTCCATAGGTTGAACCAAGAACTACTCATTTTAAAGACAATTATAAATAAATCTTTAGCATATTTCCAAATTGAAAAAATGCTTTATTGATCCTAAAGGGAAATTGAATAATTTAAATTTCTCTCCATTATTGTCATATTTAGCAAATAGAAATAATTTTGATCATTCTAACTGACTTCAAACAAGAAAAGCTTAGTCTGATTTAACTTCAGACAATGAGGGGAAAAAAGGTCCTTTTTTAGTGTATGTGAACTTCTAGTTTCAACTGTCTCTGTATCAATCTAGCAATGTCTGTTCTTAGAAGGCATTTGAGGGTTGTTAAATAGAAAATAAGTGAGGAACAACATCATGAAGATCAACGATAACAGCAGAAAGGTCAGAGATAAAATTGTGGACAAGTTTAAAACATGTTTTGGTCATGAAAGAAATACTTTGAACTACTCACCATCTGAAAATAAAAAGAACTACCAAAACACAGCCGACAGACATACTGGTTAAGGCAAAGAGAACCAAGCGAACTCTGAAGGAGCCGCAGAGATGCAATGCTGTGGTGGGTGGATCTCTTGATATGACATTTAAGCCTCTTTAAGAAAACATTTTTATCACAAACCTGCCTCAGTCAGTATAAAGAATGCCACTACATTCAGTCTACTCACTGTATCAGTGGAAGTCTTAACTTCTGTTCTCATATAAATCTTCTAAAAAAACATTGTTTAACAATTACCTTGTGAACATTCACAATATTTATGTCCCCCCCCATGGCTGAAACCCTCTAGTCTGAGCCACTTCTAGAGTACGGACTTAATTGCGCCGATGTTTGGTCAAGCAAATTGCTTCATGCGAAAAATTAAATCCTTGACTAGCCTACCGTAACCCAATTAGCTTTGTAATTACCTGTAGGACATATGTCAAATAATATTGGCTGAATCTATTATCTAAGCAAAACATCAATAAGAGTCACACCTTAGTATAATGAAATATCAATATTCAATGACTCTCAGACAAAAAGAAATCTGCTATTTCTGGTGTTTCAGTAAATTGCTTAAAGGAGAAAATCAATGAATGCTCTGCCTCCAAAATCAGAGTTCATTTTCATACCGCTGACAAATGTATGCAGCAGGCCGATATTTTTGTCAAAATATCAGCCTTTCAATAGCAAAGTGAATAAAAAGTAGTCTAAATGTGGAAAGACTTATTTATAAAAAGGATGATAATGCTAAAAAATAATTATTCTATACTATTTTAACAGAAATGCTGTTAGCCTGCATATTTAGCAAAACTATAAATATGAATGGCCCTTAGCCAAAACAAAGAATTTTGCCTAAACATGTCATAAAACCAGCAATTAAAATGTGGCTAAATGCCTCATATTTTTTAATTAAACACTGGTGCCTGATGGAGAAAGAAATTACTCAATGCCATATATGTATTCAATATTCGCACAACTATGCAATTAGAAATAACAAAGCTTGACCATCATTGTTATGTTTGCCTCTTTGGTATTCACATCTCACTTGCCAGAGATAATATGATTCTAATGCATATTATTAAATGTGCATTTTGTTGCGTCATTCTCAGAGGTTAATATATTGAAACTTCTAACTCTCCCACACACACACACACAAAACAAGAAAAAACAAAACAGGTAGATCACAATAGAGTTTGGAAATGTTTGAGGGATTATAAGGTCAAAACTGTCAAAGGAACCTAAATCTCCAAATTCACCCTGAATCTAACCCACAATTTTATGGGTTTTCTTTTAATGATGTTACACTCTGTAATGTGTGTTTGACAGTGCACGTCTTTGATTAGACGCTCTCCTTCTTGTCTGTTGTGCTGGCAGTATCACAGCATTAATGACAAAATGAGGTTAACATTGAACCTCAGAGATGTCACATTGCATCCCTCTGGACATTGTCAATTCCTTGACGGGGTGTGTGTGCGTGTGTGAGACAGAAGCAGTGTAGGCAAGCAGAAGTCATTGTGTTCAGTGTAAACATGACGCGACTTCAGCCCCGCCAATGTGTGTGGCAATAGATGTACCACAATGCCATGGGAAATCAACTCTATTAGTGTCAACACAAACAGCCGAGATGGCTTTTGTGATGTGGGAATGGAAGAATGTGTGTGCAGAGATCTGAATCTTGAACGTTTAAATTTGCCTATTTTTTAAAAATTAATAGTGCTAAACTTGATTTTGAGTTTGATTATAATAGTAGTCAATAGAAAGTAGAGGTATGACAAAAATAACACAATGATAAAGGATAAAATTAGTAAAAATACAAAGCCATTTGTATTTTTACCATTTAAAATTAAAGGTAAGTGGCCAAAAGTGAATTTCCTTTTCAGCAGCTGTATTATGGTTTTCATTTTAAAAAATTATAATTTATCTCACATAAAGAATGTGACATGAAGAAATATGTCACAATGCTGCAGGCACACATGCATGTGCCTGCAGCAGATGCATATCTGTCAAATGTACTTTCACAGTGCATTTTTATTTTGCCTCAAAGTGGTGTGATGTTGAAATTAAATATGATACTGCGCTGTGAAAAAGTCGTACACTTCACCAATATCTTTGTTTTTTGCTTTTTATGTCCTGCGTAAATGTTTCGGGTCAAAATTTTTTCGGATCAGACAGAGATAAACTAAGTAAATATAGTTCAATCCAGTTTGCTTTGTTAGGTGAGAATTTATTTGGCCCTGCAAGGATTAAGCAGATACAAAATGGGCAGATTGAAATATGGACCATGTAATTTAAATTCTTGTTGACTTTGTGTATTCACAGCAGAAGCATAATCTTGGACAAAATCATGTTTATGAATCTTGAAAGAACTTGATTTTTCAATATCTGGATTCTGGGCCTCATCCAGATCACAACAGAAATCACCTAGATTATTGTGGCATTTGAGTCAATGTTCTGAAATTATACCACTCAAAACTAATTTTAACCCAAGCAAATGTTTCTCCCCATGTTTCAAACAGTGGTGATAACTGCCAGTAGTTATTTGCAGCAAACCCCTTAGGAAGAACCATCTGCAGCCGTTTTCAATTTCCACACACACACCAGGGGATGTGCGCCTTAAAATCTTTAATTGAGATGGATTGGGTCATCCAATTAACCTCAACACACTTGGGTGTCCTTTGTGCAGTTGAAGCTATTGCTTTGGGGTATTGTTGCAAATCTTTAAGACACTACAGAAAAAAACACCTGTCTTCACTGTATTTATAAAGTTTAATTGGGTTGAGCTTTCTAAATCAAAAGACAGCTTTTTCTGCCACCTGTCTGTTTTTAGTCCTTTCCACAATAAGGTGCGACAAGACAGCTCATTTGCTAAGATGTATGGTGGCAACATAATTGTTTGCTGTTGAAGTAAAACTTGTGATGGTCTTTAATTAAATTTGAACAATAATTTATCTTAGTTGAACTGAAATAAAACACTTGTCGCCAGTTCAGGAACACTGAAGCTTTAGTGCTGGGCAGCTATTTTTAATCACATGATTCTCCTGCATTTGTCAGTAATGAACTCAAAAGTGTACTTATTTTAAGAGTACTGAAGCTAATGAATCGCAATATTTACTTTACAAACTTTAAACACATAAGGTGCTTAACAGCATCATAAACACACAAAAAAACAACAACAGATGAAGGATATATTGGTGAAGATGTTTAGAGTTAGGTTATAAAACTAATTCTATAAATATATCTTAAGCTTGGGACATTTCACATAGAACTGTATAGTCTTTCATCTGAAAATGGAAAGAATGTGGTACAACTTCAGTCCTAATGCATGGTTAAATACCTACACTGACAGGCCGAGCACAGAGAGAATCAAAGAGAAGCAGTCAAAAGGCCAGTGGTAACTGGAGGAACTGCAGAAATCCACAGCTTAAGTCGGGAAATGAGCTAACAGAATAACTCTTAATTGTGCAGACAACAAATCTGACTTATCACAGAGTGAGAAAAAGAAAGGCACTGATGAATGACAGTCATTAGTCCTATTTAAAGACAGCAAACATAGGAGAATGTGTACTGTTCAGATGAAACTACAATGCAACTTTTATATTAACCTTAACACAATATCTGCCAAGTGACACATGACATCCGCACAACATGATGTTGTGAGGATGAATTTATTTAGACAGGAAAACAGGTAACAGTTGACGATAAATAGCTAAATACTGGCCAACGTTCCTGAAAGGAAACCTGTTAGTGGCTGCAAACACTTGAAACTGGTCCAAAAGTTGATATTCTAAGCATCCTGCCAATGCCGCAGTAGAACGGTTTAGCTTAGATCTACTGTGTTATAATGACTCAGTAAAATTTTAAACAGATCATGTGAAGACCTTCTGGGAAAATGTAGTGCTTAAACTATGTTTTATTTTGTCGAAGTAGAATGGGCAAGACTATAATTGTTTAGATGTGCTAAACTGGTGGAGACATACCCAACAGTCTTGCAGTGAAATACAGTTCTACAAAGTACAATATTAATTCAGGGAGGCAGGAAGTACAAATACAGACGAAAAAAATGTTAAATCATGCATCATTTCCTCTGCTTCTTGAAGATTATGCACTAGTTTGAATTAACCTAACAAATGCATCAACATTTGGAAAAAAGTGAAAAAAATTAAAAGAAGCACAAATATTTTTGCAATGCAGTATAGACTGAATATTAAAACAACTTTTTTGACTCTAAATGTAAACACTTTAAATAAATTTTACCATCACTACCATTACTAATGTTTAGTATGAGAGATGGGAAACTATAAAAACATAATCAAAGTGAAAAGTTGGCTTGTGAATAAGAAGAAAAAAAAAAAAAAAAAAAGCAGCAGATTCACATTTAAACGTTGGTCACCAAAACAACCCTTTTGCTTGAATTAGAGATAGGGCCTGCCATATTTAATTGTTCAGGGGAAATAAAGCAAACTCGTCTTTTGGGGGCAATTTAATTTGAAATGCAGCTCTGTGAGGCAGGGAGAGAAGCCAGAAGTCATGCAGAGAAAATAGTCTTAATTGTTTAATCCATATCAGTTAGACACCATATGGGAGAAATTACAGGTGCTGTGTGGTGGGATAAACACTACAACCAAACAAATGTCTGAGGGGCAGTCTACACTAGTTTGTGTCTTTTAAGATCAATTTGTCTTGGCTCTTTCCCCTTCAGAGCAGCTAATGCTGTGTGCATTAATTAAAGCAGAGCCTTTCAGCTTTAAAGGCTCTACTCTACTCTTAAAGTTCTTCTTAGAAGATTGTTTAAATGTTGAGACAATATAAATGAAATGCTTTACCTTTGCTGTCTCCAATTAAAACAACTTTTTGGGAAGACATTTCATTTAAAAATATAACAGCATAATGCATTTACAGTGTTTCGCATAGTCTGCTGAGTGAAGTGTGACAGCAGATTCAAACTAAGTGTGACATTTTTTTCAATATTAGATTTTTAAAAATCCACCAAAGAGGTTTCTGCCAGGCTAACTAAGCACTAAAAACTACCACTCTAAGTATAAAAATGGTTTAAGCCTTGACAATGGATATTTGATCACAGGGATTCGAGAGATTTTAGTTGCTGTGATTTATTTTGAGCAAGTGAATCTGTCTTAGGGAAGGATCGCAATTACCATACTATTAATCACACTATAATTAGAGTCCACGGCTTGACTGTGACACAAAACCTCTATTTCCTAAATGAATTAATAATATCGATGTCATTTTATATTAGGAAAAAAGTGTCTCATGAATTTTATATCTATTTTAAGGGGCGACACAGGTCATTTGAACTGAGTGAATGTGTACTGAGACAGCCCTTTGCAAAAGAACTCATTGAATTTTCATTTCTTTATGTTGTGCTTTCAAGAACTCTTTTGTATTATTTTGTATACATTTTTTAGGTAGTTCTGAGAAATGCTTCTACAGACTTTAAGGAATTATCTCTTTTCTACTTTGTTTTTACTCATTTTAGTACAATTTCTGATTAGTAAAAGGGAGAATTGTTTCATTGTTTGCTTACTTAAATTATAAATTGTTCATTGAAAGACTGTCTCTACATTATTAAGCAAAAAAACATTTTAAATCTGATCTTCAGACACTTTGTGTAAGAGAAAAGTTACACTTCATTCCAATTTATTTAGTTGAATCTATGGAAAAGTGGTTTCACAAACATAAAGGTAATTCCCAAACAGTTGTTCGTGTTGCATGGATTAGATGGTAGCTAAAAGATAAAGCACTACTATTTCTAAAGCAAGTCTTTCAAATGCTATTCATGTAATGTGGAAAGTCTTTTTAGTCTGACTTTCCTTTTTTCTTTCGCTTGTCTGGTTTCTTTGGGCTTTTTAAAAACAGACACTGCACAATATGCATTTAAGATCAAGCATAAAGTCTAGCAAGAGAATGAGTAAAAAAGCACTCCAACTCAAAAAGGAAAGCTTCAGAAAGCAAATTGAAACTACTTTAAAGACTACAAGAAAGCCTGGGTCATTGGCAGCAAAATACAAAGAAATTATTTGTGGTATGAAACTTTTCCGATGCCAATCTCCTCTAACCTCTCACGAGGTTAGAGGCGGGGTACACCTGGACAGATCGCCAAACAGGACAAACAACCATGGTTACACACTCTCATACTTCAGTGCAATTTAAACAGACCGATTAAACTTACAGTTATATTTTTGATCTTTGGGAGGAAGTCAGAGGACCCGGAGAGAACCACAGCACATGTGACAGGTCCAGCCTCAAACGCTGCGTTGTATCTGTGATGTAGTGCATTCAGGAAAACAGATCTGGGTTACCGTCTTTTATTCCATCTGTTAGAGATAGCATAAGAGACAGCAGTGAGTTCTCCAAATAATCCGGTCTAAAACACTTCCAGCCTGCTAGCCCCGCACAGCATTTCTCCATTTTTGGACATATGTAGAAGTACATTATTTACAGTACATTAAACAAAAACATTCTGTCTTGTTATAATGAAACGGTAAAGACAAATCAAAACAACATTTTTAATTTATTATATTTTGTATAACCCATACCTGTTAGAAATACCAAAAGACATAAGTGAGTACTCCAAATAATCTGGTCAAAAACACCTCCCTTCAGAAGAGAAAAACACACAAATTAAAGAAAAATGAGTAAAAAAAACAGCCACAACTGCATGAATTGAAGCTAAGGTAGATTATATTTACATAACTATAGTATAATGTTACCCAGCAACCTTGGATGGACTAAGGGCTATGTGGTAATTTTGTTCTTTAAATGTGTGATGCCAGGATATAGAAAAGACGAGACACACATGTTGAGTTTTCTTCTTAATTTAACAGGAAGGTTAATTATTTTCTGTCATGAACATACTCCATATACAACACATTATATGCAATACTCCAGATATCACTGGGTAACTGCAATAAGCTAGCCCTTAGATTGAGTACCTCACAAACGGCTGTAATGCTCCTTTAAAGCAGTACAAATAGGCCAGAAAACAATCCACCTTTAAAGAGTAGACATATCTGTTCAAACACAGGTACAAATATCGATCCATCCATCCATCCAGGAGGGGTGCTGGTGCCTATCTCCACCAGTGGTCAAACGGCTAGAGGTGGGTAACACTCTGGACAGGTTGCCAGTCCATCACAGAGATAACTTATAAAATGTGAGTCAACCAAGAAAAGCGTAACCCCAGTGTCGCACATTTTACCTCCTGCTTCAGTCTGGAGGAGCGTAGTTATGAGTTTAAGTAGGGTCCGCACCAGGAACACGTGTTAAGTTTTGCAGTGAGATAACCGTGATTTAGCAGCACTGCAAGCAGGAGTCTCTCAGAAGAACGGACAGCATTAAAAAAGATAGAAACTGTGCAGCTCTAGTCAGAGTTCTGTCGGAGCTGCAGTTTTACAATGACATGTGAAACATAGGAACTACATACAATTAGTTTGGTGTGATATAAATTTTCATTTGGACAAAATGAAACACCTGGGTTTATTTAATCAGACGAGGTTCTCCATTATTGAGTATCTCTGCAGGCATTAGCGGAGAGTTGACCACAGATAGCGCTCGGGGCCCGCCCACAATAATGAGAAACTCTGAGTGAGCTGGAAAAAAATATATATATATCTTACCTTATATATGAATGCTTGGCTTTCTAAGTAACTGTCCAATAAAATATCTGAAAATACTATTTAAACAATGGATCATTACCTGTTAGAAAGTGGAGCTGCAAACTCTGGCGTTGTTAGTTTCCGCACCTCCTGTTTTTAGCAGTGGATTGTTGATCCACTTTTCTCCTCTTTTTTCGGTAAGTTTTTTTAAATTAACTCCTTTGTGACCAACTACCTTCGAAACACAAAAATAAAATGTATCTTTCACTTTATTGGAATGGTTGGAACAACCATACAGGACAGAGACTTTAGACATTTTGATGCTGGATCAACAGAAATAAATGGGCTGCATTTACTTCCAGCCCTCCATGTGCATTGGGTGACGTCGGTGCTATTGCTGGGTCATCTGAAACCCAGCAATAGAAGAGCAACATTAAAACTTTGGTGAAGTAAAAAAAACCTAGCTGATAACTGAATAAGTGCAGAGCTTAATCTGACATCATCTCACTACTTGCTCTATGATTTTGATGTCATTTTAGGAAGCTGTTTTCCTGTAAGCCACTAATGTTTGAAGAGTCATGAAAACGTTGTGAAATCCCCATACAGACAAGTTTTTGTTGTGTCATTTGCCCACCACCACCAACAACAAAAATACATGAATAAATAAACAGTTGCAGGTTATAAATTCCTTCTCATTTCTGTCAGAAGATATTCACAAACAACACATCAGATTCTGGCACTGGAGAAAACATAACTCCAACCTCTGCTTTTCTTCTCTACCTTTTTTTGACCAAACAGAATCATGCAATCCGCTCATCAAACTTGAACCTTAAAAGGGGATTTCATTTGATACTGGCAGTCCCAGAAAGGTCACGGGCATCAAGAAAATAGAAGAAATGAGCCGAGAGGATTTCAAGTTGTATTAATGAGGACCCCCTTGGCCAGGCCCCATCTTAGAGGTCAGACCATCACCTAAAATGATAAAGATTTATCATGGGGAGCCAAGACTGGTCAAAGTGCTCTCTTATCTCAGGCTCTGCCTGTTACAGCAGCAAACACTGTCAAGAGTCTCACATGGATAAAAGTGCTGGCCACTCTCCACCACTGCTGCAAACCTCCAGAAATATTTCGATGTCATTAAATAATTCATCCCCCAATATTTTGTACTCTTTGAGAATTTTTGACGACGTGTGAATGCATCATGCCATGCTCCCTACTAAGAGACTGCTACTAAAAAAAGGTGGAAAATCCAAAGATAGACACAGCCAGTAATTATGTCGGGATCATGATAAAAATACTGCTTTTATTCACTTCCGTCCAGACGTTAATCTTTGGCTGTGGTCCAACGTTTGTGCTAATGGATTTCTACAAATATACTTTAATTAATTTAAAGCATATGTGTTTCTGTCTTTAAACTCTGCTTTACAGAATTTATAAAGAAAAATTCTCTGTGACATAAAAAAATAATGTCACAAGTGTAAGCATAGTGAAAATACATTTTTTAGATACACTGAAATTAATTAAAATACATCTTTATCATTGTACTAAATGTTATATTATATTGCAGTTCAGGTGTATGGATTTGATATTTTACAGAAACACAGCGGCGTTGCAAACAATCTTGAAATATATACAGCAGGATCCCTGTGATGTTCAAGCAGCAGTGGCCCCAAAGAGGAGAAAAAACATTGTTGATATGCTAGCCATGCATTTTTGCTTTTTTCAGTTTGAAGCCTTTCATAGCTGACTCTCTTGTTTTAGATATTTATACATGCAATGGCCTGCAAAGTTTTTATGGCTTTGCTTGTATGTGTACACACATATCAATAGATATCTATATCTATCAATCTATCTATTTACGCATATATACATATATATATATACAAGATTATGTAAACACTTGCATGTCTGCACCAAGTTTAGTCAGGGATGTGAATTGTAATCTGTCAAAATGACAGACCGTATTTGACAGACAGTCAAAGTCAAATATGGAAAATGTTCTTTTAATGCGACCCCTGATATATTGCTATGAATCAATGTAATTTTCCTTTTCAATAACAAAAGAAACTGTAGAATACTTGCAAAATGACCTTTTACAATTTTACTATGATTCTACATTAAAATTCTAATTTAAATAAAGCAACCATTACAATAACATGATCAAAGTTCTGTGCATGCGTTAAGCCGGTCAGGAAACTGTATCAATTCAATACCTCACTGTTTCTGCCGACTATCCTGCACCTAGACATTACTGTAAAATTTACCCCATTAGCCATTTGTAAAAATACAAAAAATATTTCTCCATGTCCCCCGTAAAACTAATTTGAACGGTATGAAAAAAATCTGTATAAGAAAAGAAAATCTAACACTTAGTCCTATTAGTTTTACTGACACTTTTCAATGTCAGCTTTTCCTGCTGGACCATCATTACATTGTGATTAAGAGTAATAAGTATGATCATGTGACAGCATTGCTTCAATAATAACTGCTTTCCACAAGAGGCTGTGGTCAGTCTGGAAACTACATAAACTGCAAACTCAAAAGTATTAAGGGATTTGGTACATTTAAGTAGCAATTTAGATTTTTTTTTCTCCAATTTAATGCCAACAGTGACAGAGCTCTTTGCCTCTTGCAATCTTTTTTTTTGCGCCACGTTCGTCCCCAGCTGCATTTTCCTTGGACATAGAGTTTGGCTATAAGGAGCAGTCAACGTGGGCCACACCATCCGCTAAATATTTAACTTCCCTTTAGGAGTCATTCAAAACAAGAACGGGAACTTGTCTATTGGGAAATACCTCCGGATTAGGGGGGCTGAAAGATTGAAAAAGTAATTTGAAAAATAATGGGCTTTTTAATGACTAAACCTATGGGACACCCAGATGTGCTCTTTGTTAATTTTCACTAGTGTAATGTAAAATTCCAACTGCTTAATTACTCTAGGACACACAAAGCAACTGGTTTTTAACGAAGCAATTATGCGAACAGCTTCTATTGCACTGGCACGCCAGTCTCCATTCTCCTCTAGCTCCTTCCTTGATGAACTGCGCTACTTTTTGCTACGTTATCTGGCTTTTCATGTCTCCAGCAATGACAGAAATTCCAAAGCTTTTCCTCCGGTTATAGGTTTGTTTTGCTCCAGAGACCGGATCATTTTAATGTGTCCTACTTCTCTAACGGAATAAAGAAACATAATAAATTCATTATTACATTTCATAAATAAGAACAATATTTATCACCATTCTCAGCTTTCCCTCTGGTGCATGTTAAGGAAGCTGGAAACTGGGTAATTTAGACAAGGACTAAAACATGACATAAAAGATGATATTTTAGTGTTTCTTATTGCATACAGAGTCAGCCATTGCTTTTGAATTTATAAAGCCAAAATTTATGGTTCCTTTTATTTTGCAGTAACATCTTGCTTTCGTAAATATAGAAGCAGATTTATTTTTCCAGCCATAAGGAAAAATACTGGTAATATTAAACTTCTCTTCTCAGCCTCCCATGGGAGTAGCTATGGAGCAGCTGTTGGTAAATATAATACAATATTGCTAATTTAACAGTGAAAAACCAAATGTCTAAGATCAGAAGTGACTAAGATTGAGAACATTCAGTAAACCAGCTCCATTTTCACAGAAGCTCTTACAAGAATACAAGGTGTCAGTCAATATTAAATGGTGTAAAGATCACAGTGATCAGTATATTTATGAATATGATCTTTAAGTGCAATTGTCATGTTATTTAACTTAGAACAAGTTTTGTTCAGATGGACATACACATTGCAGGAAATGAAGGGAATTGTATGGAAGCATAAAGATGTAGCAAAAGCAGAAATTCATTCTGTATTTGCTCGAGCTTTATAATTCATTTATATTCTTAACAATCAAGAAGAAATAGATTTATATTCAAATAGCAGCAACATCAAATAAATTAAAATTACATTACCATACCTTTGTTTTGCATCAATAGGATTGTGACTATAACCCCTTTAATAAATTATACCAAGAATGCCACACTTCCAGGGAGAGATCATCATTTTTGCTTTATTTAATTTTACCTTTTTTTTTCTAAAACATGATCCCCAGGGCACAAAAAGGAAGGAAGGAAAGAATGAACAATGAAGAAAAGACAGAAAATCAAACTACCGCCACTTCAGACCATTTTCAAAAATTAAAATTCTTCCTTTGACATGCAAATGCTCAAACAATATTCTTCATGTTGAATCTAAATTGCAAATGTACACAGTATATAAGCCCAGCATGTCCCTTTCAAGACATGAACCTGATGGTGTTGATCAAAGAGCCCAGCCTTGAGACACTGGGGAGTTGTTAAGATGCATGAAACATGGCTATTTCCTCTACTTGCTCCACTCAAACAACACAAAAAATTAACTGAAAAATCAAACGTGTAACAAACAAGCACACACAATTGTCAAAGTCCAACAGTAAAAATGATCAGGATTATATAGCCGTGCCTGTATGAAACAGAAAAGAAATTCAGCCTCATCAAGAGAATTGCTAAAAACTTCATTCAAACAATCCTTTTAGATTAAGGTGTTTCCATGACAGCAGGCTACTTCTTTTGATCCCATGTAGTGTAGCACCTCGATAGACCAACTATATGGATTAATAGCACTAGTTACAACACAGCCTTTGGCCCCCTGTATCTATGTTAATAGAGCCTATCCATTCCTGTCAGCTACTGGGGACATATGGAATTGCAGAGGTGGCCGTGTATCCACAGAGCAAATCATAAACCCTTGGATGTCACTTGAGCTGAATGGCTGCAATTTTCATGTAAAACTAGAAATATTGTGGTGAAATCTATCAAACACAGCCAGATGATTTTTCTTTCACTTTTTTTCTTTGCCTTTAGACTGGGGGATGGGGCAATTCTCAGTACAGGTCGCTTGTCTTCATTTTAAGGTAGTTGGCCGACGCACACAAACCTGCACTCACAAACACGGGCCTTTTGAAGTTCAATCTGACTGACGCAAACATTTGTCTCTATGTGCCGTCCACAAAGGAGCAATGTGTTGCGAAAGAAAGTCTATGCTCCTGCCATAATTGATCATGTCACAGTATCTTAATTTGGCGGAGTTGAACATTTGGCAAAAAACATTGTGCACACAAAAGCTATCAGTGACTAAAAAAACTTAATGCACATGACATCTTTAGAGAACAGTGCATTCTTTGTCACTGACACACCTGCTGCTTCTATTTCTCCATTTTGGTTTAATTTGAAAAGAGTCCAAACATTTCACTTACTTCATTTAATTTACCTGTACTAAATATTTGATACCAAACAATAACAAGACATTTACATGTGATGCTCGACCGTATGTAGAACCAATTTATATCAGCATTTCCTAATCAGCTTGATGTTAAAAAAAATAAGACAAATAAAAATTCAGAACTTGGCTAGAAGCATTTTTTTGATCTCATGATTCTACTTCTGTTTTTATGGTGACACAAGCTCAGTAAATTTACAATCTTAACTTTTTTAGACTTAGGTCTTTCTTTCTCCTCATTCTATGATGTGGAATTTAAATACATGTTTTCAAAATGCTCAGCTCTAAATTTATGCCAATTAAAATATTCAGCTGTGAAGACTTTGAAGCTGCTAGTAGCTAGCTACTGTATGTTTCTTAAGGGCTCTGCTGAACAGTAAGTAGAAGTATGGACTATGACAGAGTAGATTAATGCAGGATTTAACATAGGACATCATAGACGAGAACTATCCTCAAATTTAATTTGATCATTTATCATAACAGTTCAGCAAAGTCATTTAATTTTGACATGGATTTTTTTTGTTTGCTTTGTGAGAAGACAAAAGATCCCGGTGTTAACAAAGTGACTGGGACAAAACACAACATCTTTATATCCTTTGCTAAAAGGTTCAAAAAACAGAACTACCAGTTGGGGATTGCTTTCAAGTAATGTGAGCAATCTGACAGCTTCCATCATGAGAAGCTAACTCCTGCGGTGCTAATGGCACACCACATCTAACAAAATCCCAATTAAAATGGCAACATTAATACACTTCAAGGCTGGTACAGTTCAGCATCCTGACAGAAAAAAGAAGGACCCTTGAAATAAAAAAGTTGAAGACAATCTTCACCTCTGTCAAGTTGCATATTTCTTCCTCTGTAGCTAATAATGACAAGCTTGCTCTTTGATGCAGGCGAGACAGTTTTTCATTTTCTGCTACCTTCAGATTCCAGGTATTTAATCCTCATTGGAAATGCCAAGCTTTGAGGATGTTACCCCAACTGTTCTTCAGGGTTCAGTGCCTAGGGAGAGCAGAGCTAATGTGAAAAGCAAAGTGTTAGAAATTATTTCCTTTCGTGTTGTTTGGGCTTTAGCTCTTGTTTTTCTGAAAAGTCGGATGTTGCTAACCTCACGGTCTGAACGTGACTGAAAGATACAGCCAGGCTGTGAGGAGAATCCAGAATGAGGCTGACCCTCATCTTCTGCTGTGATTAAGGAGGTGGGCAGTTGTTGGAAGACGTAAACATATCAGTGAGTGGCCATCAGACTCGTTCATGCCCCCACACGGTGTGAGCGCACAACCATTAACACCTGCATTCAGAGAAGGAAATCGGTCACTTCATGCACATAAACACAACACACAAAGAGAAAACTGAAAAGATGAGTTTTGCACAACCCTGTCTGCATGCCCTGTAAAGAAAATGTTGATTTTCTGCTATTGAAAAAACATTGTTGAATCTTTTTATATATATATATATTTATATTTTCAAATACAGTATTGTTGATCTCTCAGGTTACTACTTTTAAAGTGGCAGAGGGCGCCCTGTGTCCTCTCATCTCCTGGGGCCTTGAACCAGGGTTGATTGAGCCAGATAACGGGACAAGGAATTTCAGTTCTTCTATGTATCACTTGAAGACAGGAGTTCTTTGCTGCTGTTTGGCTTGTAGTCATTGAGAGCAGCCTGTGTTATGCACTGTAAGGCAACATCTGTGAATCTGCTGGACAACTGAAACTCACGGAGACATCTGCTGGAAGATGAGAAAACCAATGAGACAGATCTGTTAATCTGTCATCAAACCATAATTAATTTAGGTGAGTTAAGACTCAATAATGCTTTTGAGGCATACCAGATTTTTGCAAATGAATGTACAATGAGAAATTTGAATTTGAGTTCCCTGAAATAGCTGTGATGATTAAACTACAATCTGTCATATCCAAACAACCTTTTTTGTGCAAAGCTTATTTTGTGTCACCTCCTGGTTTCCTTCCTCCGTGTCCGGTAATGAAAAAGTTGTTTCTTTATACACTTTAAAGTGATTTGAGAAAATACAGCAAAGTTCAAATCAGTTTAAAACATGCATATCATTTCAGAGTTAAATCTGGCAAAAGTTTAACTTTTTTCATACTTTAAAGGGCTTCCCATCCTGTCCTATAAAAAGATTTACAATTAGCACGTCAATCGCTACCATATTGCCAAATTACATTTATAATGATGGCTCAATCAACCCCATCTGCCCGCTGTAATGGACAATGAGGCTATGATTTAGGAGCTGTAATTGGTTTCCAGCAGCGTCTAGTGTCATTTTTTCTGTTCTGCGGTAGCCTGTGTGTACGGTTTGAGGACAGGGCCGCTTGTCACAAGTGCAGGCTTGACTGGACAGGGAAGAAGATATCCGCGGAGACACAGCGGCTCCTCTGGCACAGCTCTCTGTCTGTAATGGCCTAAATTCACAGGCTCTTGATGAAAGGTTTTACATGGGAACTCCAAAGGCTAATTGGCCCATGGAGATCAAGCTTATTGTTAGTTCTGCATGGCTTCCAGCAGCCATAGCTGCCATATGAGTGCCTGATCACCACAGGGCTCCACACCTGACTAAACAAAAGAATAGTTTCAATAATTCTTTAAAGTGTCTCATATCTTTAATGTGTATTTTTCCAGCTCTATTTATTTCTGTCATTCTATTTCTTTTATAAGTTCATAAAAGTTTGAAAATCAGTGTATAAAAGTTGATTGATTTTGGCTTTAATTTAATCCAAATCATCCTTGAAGACCTCATTATTAATCAATCATAGCCACTTAAGCCTATTTGTAAGGTCAGTCCAGATGTCCATGCTCTCAGTAATAAAGTAAATACATGAAAGCATGGACTGCCAAGCTATAATTAATAAAATGTAAACAATGGGAATTATTAGAAGAGACTGTTTCTTTTATGTTGTAAAACGTTGACATGCGTTTGCTGCACTTTTCTACAGCTGTATAAGAGCTAATTAGTGCCAGAAACAATGACATGATGTGAATGGTTGCATAAAAGGCCAGAATGAAGCTTTATAGCCTCTATGCGCTGTGACTCAGAAACAGTGAAATACCCTGGAGGCTTGTGTTTGGATCCCTGAAGGTATAAAACCCAGCCACAATATCAAAGGTTGGCAAAATGTCAACGAGCTTTAGAATTTTTGTATGTCATTTTGATTTGAATACCCACCTGATTCCTCCAGGATGATATGGCTTACAAGCGCCATGGGGCTCTCATCTTACCTGCGTGAACTCTGGGTCTGACGTGGGCAAAAGGACGTTGCTTCATCTGAGAAGAATAAAACAGGGTTAGGTTTTAAAACAATTTCCTGCGCTTCAAACATTTCACACTATTGTTCAATGCTTCATCTCAAAAAGAAAAGGCTATGGCACAAACCTACCAAGACATGGCTGTCTACTTAAATTGACAGGCATGGAAAGCATTAATCATAGAAACAGCCCTGTGACCCTTGGTATCCTTAAAGGAAATGCTCAGGCGAGTTGCTGTTTGTTGACAAAAAAGCTATTAGTGATGCACTCCACTTGCCTTTGCACAGCGAGAAGAAGCTCCTTATTGAAAGAAAGCCACAAAATGTCCAGCTTGCAGGCTACTCCAAGCCACATATATGACAACATAAACAAGTAGAAAAAGGTGCTCTGGAAGGCAAGGAAGATAAAAACGAGAAGAGGAAAAAAATAAAGAAATGAAGTGAAGTGAAAAGAACGGGGAAAAAATAAAGCATAGACATGATGCACTAGCAATAGACAATCAGACGAAAACATGACGGGAAAGTGCTTGTACTACACGGACCATAAAGAGGGACGGACAATGACGAAAAAATTAGAAGCAGCAGATAAGGTACCACAAAGCAAAGGGGAAATTTGCTTTGTGGTTGTTTTGAACAATGATCTGCTTGTGTGGCGGGCCTGTGCGGAGCTGGATATATCTATAAACAAGCAGAGAGACAGCCGGTAAGCCAGAGACTGTATTATTTGTGAGATCGCACTGCTAATTGCCTACGTTCTGGATTAGCTTTAGCCTAGCCACCGGCTCGTTAACTCCTGTGTTGTCGGTTAAATCTGAACTTAAATATCATATTGTAGTTGTTAAATCTAGCATATTATTTTGTGATTTGGACTGTTGGAATAAGTGTTTCATTGTAATTTTTGTCATAATTTAATGTATTTCTAATATTTTATAAAATAAGCTTAAGTAGTACAATGAAAAATCTGCAGAACGTACATTATCTATCAATAATGATAGATAATGAGAAGGAAGGCATGAGTAAAGATAATTTCAAATTATGTGAAGGCCTGAAGCAAATTACTTTTGTTAGACAGTAGTAAAAATTGTTTGTAACACATATTATTAACTGCTATTGACCAGGTGTTTACAGGAGCTGACTGCAAAATGTATGAACCACTTTCCCATAAAAATTGATGTAACTATAGTGTGTTTATTTTCTGATGTAAAACTGGCAAGCTAAAATTCTTTAAAAAAGCAGGTAAAGCATAATTTTCAATTATTAAGCATAAATTAGGACTGCTGCCAGGTAAATTTAACTTGTTACTAATTAATGATATTTTGTTGTCTTCATATGCAAGTTGGTTGGTCAGAAGACATGCAAGGGACATGGCTCATTACACGATAGGGCTCCAGACATTCTGCAGGATGAGAAATGTATAGTCTGTTTTTAACTATTGATGACTCACTCCCTAGCCCATTGATACATGCATAATTTAATAAACAGTGCTCTGATATTTGATCATTAATATTTATTACAAATGTTCCTTAAAATGGGTAAGGAAAAGTCTTAAAGATAACGTGTAATGCATGAGTGGTAGCACATTTTTTTTTTCTTGTGGTGCAAACTCATTTGCTTATCTATTATTTGGCTTAAGACAAAAACACAAGAATCTGGAATTTATTTTTCCTTTGCATGTATGTATTTTTTTCCACTTTCTTACAAAAATTCTGTATAGGACAGGATAGGTTTTTGAAAAACACGATATGGACTAGTCCCATCTAAGTCCCAGAAGTCTCCACTTGTTGTCATTCATGTTTGCTTGATTTTTATCAACAGTTGATAAAAGCAGCTGGCCAGCAGCACCCGGACATCACAATTTAAACTGAAGGTTGTAGGACAGAGAACAGAAACTGTCAACAAATGCCATTATCTACACCCCTGTATTACATTCAGTTACAAGTGCAGTTAAAAAGTCAGACAGAATTACATATTTATTGCCTCTGCCAACTTTAGACACATCTTTAATACGACACTGTTATATAAATCTGCCATCTGAAGTTGAATTATAATTTAAAGCTATTTTAAAAGCTTTTTCTTTTCAAACATAAAAATTACATTCAACACAGTATGCAAGTGAATACTCATTAAGTCCAGCTAATTAATGACCTAATTGGTACTTACTGAACAATAGTGCCTGAAAATTAGTTGAACCTGATTGAATGGGCACATTAAATTAACACTTTAATATAGCATAAGGGATTAGGGTTCAAAAACAACCTATTCAATATTATATTAAGAAGTGATTTTTCATCTTAATTGTGCAGCCATCTTATTAATGAGTGCAAAGAATGACCTACATTCAAGGCTGAACAACACAATTTTTGGGAGTTTTGATTATCCCTGAATTTTGAATGTATAATAACTCTGTGTTTGTACCATTGTATAATTGGTTTGCAGTTGTTTTTAGGTTCTTAAAGACAATAGCATTTCTTAACCTCTAGAACCCGACGGACCCACCGGTGGGTCCAGCTGCCACGTCGCCTCGGCTCGCTCTGTTAACAAAGGCTCCACGTGCCTTTAATTTTTTTTCTTTTTTTATCCGCTAAAAGAGGCTTTAATCTTTCAAAAACTATTCTGCATAAAGGTTTTGCCCAAAATGTTAAGATTTTAGAGCTATTTAAAAACAGCTGATGAGATATAAAGGTCCTCAGGCGATGACGCAACTGCCCGGAAAACACCCGATCAGCTGATCATCACGGCCATTTTGTGGCTTCACGAGACAGTGGAAAGACTCTCAGAGCATGGCACAAGATGTCGGCTATGCAACATCATGACGTATTTTCCAGAAACCGATCTAAACGTCTGCGCTCTCCATGCGCTCTCCATGCGCTCTCCGTGCGCTCTGGTGAGTTAGCTACACTAATTTTTGCTAGCGT